>PVJI01030061.1:0-14639 GCA_004026765.1 Micronycteris hirsuta | reverse complement strand
GCCCCACTGAGCCCCGTCTCCCTTGCAGCCTGTTCATGTGGGTGCAGCCGGAGATCACACAGAAGCTCTACGTCGCCCTGTGGGCCGCCTTCCTGGCCTCCTGCTTCTTCCCCTACCGCCTGCTGGGGCTGGCCGTGGGTGAGCCAGCGGACGGGCCATGGGTGGGGGCGGGCCGGCCTCTGCCTCCCGCCTGGACGCCGGCCCGAGCTGCAGCGGCTCCGACAGGCTCAGTGGCCGGTCCTCAGTGACATGGGCTGTGTGCCGCCCCCCCCCCGCCCCAGGACTCTACGCCGGAATCAAGTTCTTCCTCATCGACTTTATCTTCAAACGCTGCCCGAGGCTGCGAGCCAAGTACGACACCCCCTACATCGTCTGGAGGAGCCTCCCCACCGACCCGCAGCTCAAGGAGCGCTCCAGCACCGCCGTCACGTCCCGCAGGGTGAGCCCGCCGCCAGCGGGGCCCAGGGGCGAGAGCCACCCCGTTCCGCACTCATGCTTGGTCCCCGGGGTCCCAGGTCCCTCCCGCTTCATGGGGCCCTTGAAAAAGACAGCTGAGGAGTTTCTCCTGTGACCTGGCTCTGCTGTGTTGAAGGGCCAGCCAGCCCTGGGTGGGGCTGGCCGCCGGGGAGGCCCGTCCTGCCTGGTCCCATGGGGACCCTCCCACAGACACCCTGGCGATGGGCAGGCCCAGGGCCCACGGGCCACAGAGAGCCTGGGGGCCTCGGGAGGAGGGAGCCCTGGCAGTGGTCCCCCTGGGGTGGGTGCCAGGTTCTGCTGTCCCCAGCTCTGAGGCTCAGGTGACAGGGCCAAGCAGCAGCCGAGATGGGTCCACATTTCATTCATCGGACACTGTCCGGAGCCAGCCCAGGCGCTACCCTCGGGCTCGGACAAGTGGGGCAGTTCTGGGCCCAGTAGAACTCCTGGCAGGCCCAGGAGGGCTTCCTGGAGGAGGCGGCATTGGATTGCAGAGTCTCGTGCATGAGTGTGCTCTGAGGAGAGGGTGTTCAGTGACCTGTTGATGCTCTGTCAGTGGGAGGGAAGCTCCAGGTCACGCTCCCAGTTTGGGGACAGTGAAGCCCGTCGGGAGCCTGAACTTGGCAGCTGGGTGCTCAGTGGGTGTGTGTGAGGCAGTGGGCCCCAGGGAAGAGGCAGAGAGACTGGCAGCCTGGCAGCCCGGCTCCTGGACAGTGAGAGCGGAGGGGAGCCGTCTGTGGCCCAGACGGGCCTTCCCGGGGTCAGGACTACTTCATGCTGGCCACTCTTGGGAGAACGTGAGAGGGGCCAGGACACAGGCCCCTGGGGCGGACGGTGACCCCGCACGGGGCTGGGCCTGGGCTGGCAGCTCGCTGAGCCCGTGTATGTCTGACCTGGTGTCACGCGGGCCCCGGTTTTTCTTTTGTCGCGGTCACACATGTCCGTCGTCTCCCTCCCGGCCAGCTGTCGGGGCACGACAAGGTACGGTGCCACATGGGAGCCCTCTCCTCCCGCTGTGCGCTGCTGTGCGCTGCTGTGCGGTGCCTCTCACTTTCTGACGCTGCTTCTGGGCGCCTGTCCCATGGCCAGTTCTGACTCCGAGCCCGCGGCCCGGGTCTGCGTGTGCTGGGGTGCAGGCTCAGTGTGGTGTTCGGGGGTGAGGGCGTCGCTGGGGGAATGGGTGTTCCCACTGCAGCGGGGCTTCTCCCCAGCAGGAGGGGCCAGCAGGCCCAGGTGCCAAGCGGGGCGTGTGGGGGAGCCTGCGCCCCACAGCTGTGTGGGCTGCTGGCCTGAGGGGCGGCCGTGTGTGTCCCGGGCCCTGGCCCTCTGCGCTGACCTGGCTGACCGGGACGCGGTGCCGTTGGCAGATGCAGACGGCCGCCTCGCGGAGCTACGTGTCCAGCGCGCCCGCCGGCCTAAGCAAGGACGAGGACGCCAGCCGCGTCCACGGCACCAAGAAGGGCAGTTTCCACGAGATCTTTAACCTGACGGAAAACGAGCGGCCGCTAGCAGGTACATGTGCCGTGGGCCCGTGACCAGCCTGGCCAGGGGAGTGGCAGGGGGGACCCGCCTTGGTGTGGGGTCGACGGGGGGCTGCCACCTCGATTCCAGACTTCCGGCCCGGCAAAGAGGGTCCAGCTGTCTGCCCCGGGCAGAGTCCGCGGAGCTGGTGCCCTGAGGCGCCCCCAGCCTGGCACCACGGACCGCGGCCGGTCTGTGGCCCGTGGCCGGTCTGACACAGGGGTGTAGGTCCCTGTCTGTCTCCCAGAAAGAATGTCCCCATAAAACCGCTGGGCTGTCAGGGAACTGGGCTCTTCAAGTTTCCTGGCCTGTAGCACCGTGCCGGCCGTGGACAGGAAGCCCCGGAGAAGCTGGGTTCAGTTTGGCCTTCTGAACCCTCGTCCCAGACCTGGAACGCGAAACGCCCTCGGAGTCTGGTCTCTTCCGTCGCTGGGCGACCGGCGTCCTTTCTCTTTAAAGACACAAAACAGAGCCTGCACGTTCTCGTGCAGAAGGACCCCCACGGCCGCCTCATTTCCACGTGCCTCTGTCCCCTCCCGTGGCCCGGGCCTGGGGGTGTGAGTGTGGGTGGGTGCCGGCGCAGCAGGGCCCCGCGGAACCTGACGCTTGTGCCCCCCTGCCCCCCCCGCAGTGTGCGAGAGCGGCTGGCGCTGCTGCCTGATCAACCGGGACCGGAAGATGCCCACGGACTACATCCGCAACGGCGTGCTGTACGTGACGGAGAAGTGAGTGCAGGCCTCCGGGAGAGCCTCGCGGTGCGGGCAGGGTCCTCCTCATGCTCCCTTTAGGGGACAGCAGCCCGAAGACAGCATCACCTTTCCTGCCCTAGGACGAGACTGCAGACAGCTTATCCCCAAGGCGGCACATCCTGTCCTGTGTGGGGGGTCAGTGGGGGCTTTTCTCAGTCTTGGGGGCCCCAGGCCAACTATCCCCACACTCCCAGCAGCAGCCAAGGGCCCAGGCTCCCCTCTCCACCCCTGGCTGAAGGAGCAGGCCAAGGAGACCCCGGCCAGGCCTCGGGGACACTCATGTGTCTCACTGGGGGCACCCCAGGGTACAGGTGTCTGGGGATGCATTTCAGGTTCAATGCAGAGCGGGACATTTTAACCTTGAAAATCTGTGAAGCTCTTTTTAAAAGGGAAATCTTGTGTAAAACGCCAGAGCACGTGACAGGGAGGGGGCTCTGTGTTCGGGTCGCCTTTCCTCCCCTTGGGCCGGGGCGGCCGTGGCCGGCGCCCGGGTTCAGGTGCCGGCCTTGCCCCGCCCCCGGCAGTTACCTGTGCTTCGAGAGCTCCAAGTCCGGCTCATCGAAGAGGAACAAGGTCATCCGGCTGGCGGACATCACAGACATCCAGAAGGTTGGCGCTCCCCCAGTTTTTTGTTTTCCCTCTGGTTTCGGGAAGAGGACAGCCACGGGGGCACGAGCCAGCGGGGTTTGCTTGGCAGGTGGACATGTTTCTGAGGAGGGCGGGTGCCGCCTGGAGACTTCCCGGGCATGGCTTCGGCCCATCAGGGGTCCCCTTCCAGAAGGCCCCCGGGCCCTGCCACCCCCACCTCCTGCAGGCCGGTGCCTGGCGTCCCCCCGAAGGTCGGGCAGGACAGCGCGGTGAGGTGGGCACAGCGGTCAGAGTCTGGGCCCCTCTGACCATGGTGCAATCTGACCCTCGTCCCTGAGACCCCCCCACCAGGGCAGGTTCAGGTGAGGGCGCAGACAGCCTCCCCGCTTTGTGTACCCCAGTGTACCCCAATGTGGCCCTATGGAGTGGGCACCCTTGTGGGGGTGGTGGGGCCCCCCGGCTCCCCACAGTGCGTCTCGTCGTCTGTGGGCCCCACGCAGGATGCCCGGGTGCAGGGAGGGGAGCAGGGCCCTGTCCCCCGACAGAGGCCTGTGGTGACATGCGCTCCTGTCCCCAGTACAAGGTTCTCTCTGTCCTCCCGGGGTCGGGCATGGGGATCGCCGTGACAACGCCTTCGACCCAGAAAGTAAGTGGGGGCAGGTGGGCGGCACGGGTGTGGCCGGGCTTGCCTGTGGCAGGCTCAGAGCCACTGACCCCGGGGGTCCCCTCCTGCCCCGTCCCACCTCCCTCCATCCCTCATGGCCACGGGAACCTCCTGCCGCACCAAGTTCGGGGCTGGAGGCTGAGGCCTGCTGGGGCCAGCCCAGCATGCTACTTGGGGGAAGGCAGAGCTGGGGGCCCATCCCACGCCTCCTGCCTCTGTCTCTCTGAAGCCTGGCCTCTGGGGGCTGGTCTGTCCTTGAGCACCGAGACCCCACGTGGCCCCATGTGGCCCTGGTCCAGTCAGGGCCTGGGGACGGATGGCCTTGTCCCTCGCTGCCTGGCCCCACGGGCTCAGGGACGGCCTCTCTCCCACCAGCCACTGGTATTTGGTGCCATGGTGCACAGGGACGAGGCCTTCGAGACCATTTTCAACCAGTACGTGAAGATCACAGCGGCGGTGGCAGCGGCCGGCGGCGACAGCTAGGGCTGCCGCCCTGGGACACCGCAGGGCGTTCTCTGAGCAGTTTGGTGGCGGGGAAGGAGCCGGGTGTCCTCGCGACCTTTGCAATAATCCCCCTCGACCTAAGGTTCTGTCGGGCGGACCTGCGTGTCCAGGCTCCGGTGCAGGGTTTGGGTCGCGCGGACGGTGCTGGCCCACCTACAGGCGAGGCGCATCCCAGGCTGCGGGCACCGGGCAGGGGGTCCTCGAGGCCCCCGGAGAGGATGACACGCAGGCACACGCACGCTGTCCCCGCCGCCGCCAAGCACAGCTGCTGCTCCTGTCCCCGGGCGCTCTTCCACACCAAAGCCATCGCTGAAGGACGTCGCTGACGAAGGACACCTCTGTAAACGGCCAGCAGGACTTGCTCTTCCGTCAGCGGGACCCCGCTGCGTGTCCTCAGAGCGCCTTCTGGCTGAGGTTCTGCCCAACCTTGGCGGGAGCCCTTGTGCCTCGGGCCGCGGGCGGGCCCACCGTCCATCTGGGCCACCTGCCATTTCCACCCGAGGAGCCTCCTCGGGGGCCTGTCACCGGCATCTGACGCGGGCGCAGTGTGGCGAGTGGCCAGAAGCAGCTTTAACGCTTGGCTCTTTGGGAAGGCCAGGGTCGCGTCCGCCCAGGTCTCGGTGGTGCGTAGGTGAAAGTCGCCCCGGTGTGGCCGCCACTGGCCTCAGGGCTCAGCCACCAGCGTTGGTGACGGGGACTCCAGGGCTGAGGGTGGGGACAGACAGGAGTGTCCTGGGCCCCTGGTGGTCCGTGCTGCTCAGGCCGCTTGGGGGGGACCCTGTGGGGCGTGACCATGAGCTGAGCCCAGAGCTGTGCGCCGGGCCGCCGGGCCCCAGCGCCCGACAGTGTCCCTGGCGGTGTTCCCCCGACCACACGCCGGTGGGTGGGAGCGAGCCTCACTTCCCGGACGCCCAGCCGCCCAGCCCCCCAGCCCCCCAGCCCCCTGGTGGAGGTGGCCAGGCTTGGTCCGTTCCGGGATGGGCCTGAACGCCGCTCCTGTCGCGACAGCCCCGTGGCCGCGGCCGATGCACGGGGTGGGGGTGGGGAGCGTTCCCTGGCACGGACCTCTCCGGCCCCTCGGCTTGTTCTGAGTCCGCTGGGGGCTGCTGAGGCAGTGAGTTTTTGGAGAAACAGATTATATTTTTACAGAGAGCGAGCTGATTTTCTTATTTTTGTATCATTTTTCACATGTAATTTTTACCTTTGCTCCAATCCCAGTTTGCTGGTTTCGGGGAGAGTGGTGGCGTTGCTCTTGTCAACCCTTCACGGGAAAGTGGGGGGCGGGGCGGCTGCAGGACCGTGTGCTGGGGCCCCGGGAGCACCTGGGGGAGCCCGCCCACCAGGCGGACGGAGCTCGCACCTCGCCCCGTCGGTGAGGTCTGAGGGGACGGCGGCGCCCCTGGCCCTCAGGCCTCCAGGCCTGGCGTCCGTGGGGCTCTGCAGGTCCGAGATGAAGGCACTCACCCTCGGCTCTGGCTCCCGGGTCCACACAGCTGGGCCGGTTCTCATGGGTCCCACAGAGGCCTTGGCACACCCCGGGGACGAGCCCCGGAGCAAACCCTCGTTGGTGCCCAAGGCGAGGTAGTGGGCCCCGAAGTGCCCCCAGGCGTGGGCCATGGCGGAGGGGGGGACCGGCTGCCGTGGGGCTCACGTGTGTGTGCACACGAGCAAAGCTGGGGTTCTGTCCCGAACCCCAGGGGGTGGCCCTGTGGGTGCGCAGGACCCGTTGGCTTCAGCGGAGCAGGTGGTCCAGTCGGAGTCCCTTCTGGACGAAAGGGAGAACACTCAGCACAGGGTGTGGCCGCCCCCCTGCAGGTGGAGGGGCACAGGTCAGGGTCCCCGCGTTGCACACTGGGTCAGCAGCAGGAGGGGCCCCCGCTGGGGAGAACCTGTCGTCCTACTGAATTGTGTCAAGTCTGGGCAGACACTTCGTTTCTCTGACTAATCATGGAACTAGAACGAATGTTAGATGTTTTACGTCTGAGGCTCGTCGACTCCGGTCTGTAAATAAGCATCGCGGCGTTGCCCCAGGCAACGGAGCGCTGTGCTGGGTGAAGAGCTGATGAAAAATTCCCCTGTAACGTTTTTTAAAGAAAACCTTGTTTAAAAAAAAAGTCTTGTATAAATTATAATTTTTATTTAAATAAACCGGAAATGCTTTGTGCTAAGGGGGGGCATGGGGCCCGTGCAGTGCGGGCAGCTGGAGGAGGCAGGTGGGGCCGGGGCCCCCCAGCCGCCAGTGCCAGAGGGGGTGGGGGTTGGGCCCCAAGGCCGCCTGGGGCCGAGGGGCGCGGGGCCCCGGGCAGTGGGCTGTGGCGGGGCCGTGAAGGCGGGAGGCTGGGAGCTGGGTTCCAGAGCAGGGTGGGCTGCGGCGGCGGCGGCGCGTAGAGAGGCGCAGCCAGAGGCTGGCCCTGTGTCAGCCGGTGCAGGGCCACCACCCCGAGGGTGTATGGGGAGCTCAGAAATGGGGAGACACAGCACAGAGTTTGGGGTGCAAGCCCCAGCCCCCCCAGAGGCGCCTTTCCTGGGGGGCCCTGGGCACCTCTGGGACTGAGGTCTTGCAGAGGGGTTCCCAATGGCGCGCGTGCCTCGGCCAGTCCAGGGACTGACACTGGACACAGGGACGCAGGGTCCCGCCCAGCACCGAAGCCGCCGGGGCCTCAGGCTGGCCTGTGCGGGGCATGCCCCAGGGCGCCCGGCCTCCCACATCCTGGGCCCCCAAGGCAGCTTCCTGCCAGGGCCGTGCAGATTCTGGGCCATGGCTGGGGGAGACCCGGCCCGCCGGGTTGGCTCGGCTCCCAGGGTGCGGCCCGCCCACGGTCCACCTGTCACAGTGCTGTCCCCGGGCGGGGACACGGCTGCTACCCCACTACAGTCCCCTGGAAGCTGGCACGTGATGAACGCCCTCCCTAGGTTTCTCCCGATGAGACGCTGGACTCTGATTTTCTGGCCAAAGTGAACTCTCTGACCTCCCATCCCCCACAGCCCCCACTCACCCCGTCCCCTCCTAGCAGCAGGTTCCCACCCATTCCTCACATGGGGGACCCCCCGCTCCCTGGGGGAACCCTGGGCGGGGAGGGGGATGGGCTGGCCGTTTGACCGTCTGTCTGTTAATCCGTCAATAAAGAGATGCACAGGTGCCTGAGGCCTGTTTGGAAAGGTGTGCCAGCCCCGTTTCGGTGACTGGCTCCCTCTGCTGGCCAGTGCGCGCTAATGCGTGCGTTTGACAGCAGCCCCCACCAGCCCGACGTAGGGTGGTTCAGGGTTGATGTTTGGAGCTTGCGATGGTGTGAAAGCCGTACATAGTCCATAGAGGCTGTAATTCAAAACTCGAATTCCAGCCTCTTTCTTGGCGGTCAGGCGGTGTGGCCCCGTCTCGCTAGGGGAAGGGTCAGCACTGGGCGGGGGGGCCCCCCGCAGTGGATGCTGGCTTTGTGGGGGTGGGCCCATGTCTGTGGGGAGGCCCTGTGTCCTGAGAGGGCACCCCCTGGCTTTTCCTGGCAGGTCCAGGGAAGAACAAAGGTGCTTTGGTGCCTGGGTAGTTCTTGGCTTATTCTTGGGGACACGGGGCCCCTTCCAGCAGAAGCCTTCGCTCCGGCTGCAAATCCCAGTCAGGCTGGCCCCGGGGTGGGGACGGCCTGGGGACTTGGGGACAGACAGAGACACAGAGGGAGGTGGAATCAGCAACACTGCTTTTTCTCGGACTGGGGCTCTCTTCATGTGCGCGGTTTCTTTTACAACAGCCAGACTCTGCCCAAGGTAACTTTATTTCTGTCTTCTGGAACATACCAGGGCACGTGGCCATTTTGTAATCCCGAAACCAGCAAGATTAGAGAGGACGGTCAGCCCCTTCCCGCCCACACTCCCTGGCGCAGTGTCCACAGTGCAGGCCCGCCTGCTCAGCGCCCCTGCTCGCGCAGCCGCCCTGTGCTTGGGTTCCCCCTGTGAGTCCCGAGTGTGAAGCTGTGCCTGCTCCGTCCAGAGTCTCCGTGGATGTCAGGGGCTCCATGTGGGCACGTCCGACGGGCACTTCCGTCCCAGCGCAGGCTGCTGGCGAGCTCCTGGGGTGTCCGCACGGTCACACCGGCCCCCCAGAAGTTCCAAGTGTGCGATTTTGAATGTCAGCACACAGTTGGGAAACACCGCCTGGCCATCCAGAAACTGCGTGGTGCAGCTGGTTTTCTTGCTGGACACAGGAGGCTTGCTCTCTGGCCTGGACCTTTCCGGAACCAGCAGTGAGTTCAGGGCAGACCTGAGCACAGGAAACATTTCCCAGGGGCCCGAGGAGTGCAGGCTGCCTGGGGAGGGGGGGGCCTGTGAGGAGCAGCGGGGCGGGCTCCTGCTGCAGAGAGACCCTCACCATCAGGGCTGCCGGCCCGCAGCTTCGGTTCCCTCCCCCCGGGGAGCAAACAGAGCAGCAGTGGCCAGTGTGCACTTACTGTGCACCCGGGCTTCCCCCACCCACCCACCACTCAACCACGCGACCCGCAGGATTCCTCAATAACGTGTGGTCCATCCAAAACACAAAAACACCGTTAAAGCTGCTTCTGTCTGACGCAGGTGGGCCTGGATGGTGAAACAGGAAATTTCACTCGTACTTCCAAACACAAATCACTGCGAGTAAATTCTGAAACTGCAGGACATTCGTCCAAGGCTGTGCTGACTGACGGAAGCTAGAGCTAGCCAGGCGCCAGGCGACAAGGGCGCGCACGGCCGCCTCCGGGGACAAGAGTGGCCTTCCCTCTGCCCCAAACCGGAGCTCAGCCGGCTTTCCTGCACGTCAGGCAGAGCCGCTGTCCCTAGACCGCGTATGAGCCCCAAGGCTGCCCTGCAGCCAGGACCTGGGCGGGGTGCGCCGGGAGTCAGCCGGGGCCGTGACCACCACCAGTTGGAGCTAACAGCGCAGACGCCTCGTTCCTGTTCTGCGCGAGCAGACACAGCTGCCAACGAACACGTGGAAATGCACGTGAAGATGTGAAGCAATCAGGGCGTGTGCGCACGCTGGGGGCCTGCACCACATGGAACCCCCCCCACCCCGGAGAGGCCCCGCCCCCAGGGGCAGGGGCTAACAAAGAAGTCACAAGGTGCGCATCTCACGCACAGACGCACGGCCTGCCGCCTCCGTCAGCCCCGCCTGCTCGTGCAGCTGGGACTCGCCGGCCGCGTTCCGACCACGAACAGCACGGCCGCTGCCCGAGCGGCCAGCCGGATTGTCACGGCGATGCTCGCTGCGGCCACAGAGGCAGCTGATTGCAGAGGTGCAGCGACGGGGTCCGTGCCCCTCCCCCTGGAGTGGTCCGCTGCGGGTGGGGGTGCCTGAACCAGGGCTCTGCTGTGTCCTGGGTGCCCGGCAGAAAGGACCCAGGATCTGCGCCCTCACCACATGCTCGGACAAAGGTGAAAGGACGGCAGAGAACCCACCGCCTCCAGCACCTGACCACGGACGATGATGGATAAGCCTTGCAAAGCGGGTCAGAGTGCCCAGAGGTGCCCCGTGGCCAGACGGGACCTCAGCAGAGAGCACTCCCCATTCACTGTCCCCAGAACGACTGCACAGAACCACTGACTGGTCGTTTTCAAGTCTGCGCCGTCTGCGTTGCTAAGAGCTAAGAAGCCAGCACCCCAAATCAGCAGTGACCGCTTGCTGAGAGTAAGTTACGGGAAACGCAACCCAGCAATTCACGTGGAACCGAAAATGCCTGGTGCGGCCACAGAACTGTGGGCAAAGGTGTATTTCCTAAAATCAAGATTTAACTATCAAAAATAAATTTCTAAATTTAAATGAATGTATCCACGTAATTGGTCTGTAGTAGTTTCTTAACTTTCACGCTTCCGAGCGGAGCCAGAGAGCGGGCGATCGGCGGGGCGTCTCAGCAGCGCGGCTCCGGCTTAGGACTCTCTTCGATGCCCCGTGCGAACAGCCGCACCAGCTGGCAGTGGACCCTGTGGGGAGACAAAGGCTGCACTGAAGCCCCCACACTCCTGGCCCCGGGGGTGGGGCCGCCCTCACGGCGGCAGGGTGTGCGTGGTGGCGACGCTGGGCCCACCCCGTGGGGGGTCAGTGATCGTTCACACTCCCGGGACCGGCTTCGCAACAAGGGCAGGTGACGGCCACGGGGAGACCGGCGATCGGACTGGCTTCTAACTCCAGCAGGGTGACTGCCGGCAGCCACTGTCCTGCCTCAGTCTCACCAGCTCGCCGGGCCCTGTGCGTGTGGGGGTCTGCAGGCCAGGCTCTCAGGGCCTCCCCCCCCCGGCCTGTGGAGCTCTGGGCCGAGGAGCGGGCCGGGGTCCCGGGCAGCCATGTGCCGTCCCAGTGACCGGTGGCGGCCCAGCCCCCTCGGAGACCGTTGGGAACGGAGCCCGCCCCCCAGCGCCGGCGGCTCAGGCGTGGTCACGTTTATCACGAGGTACGGGCTACACACACTTCACAGAATGCCGTTCCTAACCTCCAAAGGGCTCCATCTCTCTAGGGATCCGTAAGCCAGCGTTTTAACAAAAACCCCATTGCCTTAACTTGTAAGGTCACTCCACAGAACCCGAGTCCCCGCACGTGTGACCAGCCCACGGTCTTCCTGTGGCCCTGCAGCCCTGCTCGCCAGGGACGTGAGCTGGGCGGTCCCCACACACTGAGCGCGTCCTGGCTGTGGACGGGCGGTGCTCGGACTGGGACCGAGACACACTCGAGAGCCCGCGCTGGGCAGCAGCTCTGGCGGATGCCCGCAGCAGCTGGAAGACTGAGGCCGCCCTGGGCCGGGGCGAGTGCTGGACAGGACCTGCGGTCCCTCAGGCTGTGGCTGGAAAGGTCGGGCACGCCTGCCGCCCGCGTCCGCACCGTGGGGTGCCCCACTGGGCTCTGAGAGCAGACGGAGGCCCTAAAGGCCTCTGCGAGCGGCCATGGTTCTCCCCGAGGCGTGTGCAACGTGACGCCCACACCTCACTCGAGGGGAAGGGAGCCTCGTCCACTGTGTTTTTCCACGGGAGGAACACCCCTCACCTGGAGACGTAATGCGCATCCTGTACAGGTGCGACCCGGGACCGGATTACAGGCTTCCAGCACCAAATACAGTGGGCCCCAACAGGTTTGCCGTGAGGGCCCCCTTCCCGCATCCACCTTCCGGAGGAGCCCCCCACTGCCAGGCGGAATCCAAGTGCAGGCAGCCAACTGGGCCGCCTGGGCCAAGCGCCCCCTGGTGGACGCAGGGAGCCAGGGCCCCCGACGGCCGTTCGTTTAGGGGAGGACGAGGCCCTGTGGGCGCCCAGGGTGCAGGAGAGAGGGGCTGACGCCGAGGGGCTTCCGAGACCAGTGCAGGGCCCACGGGAAGACCGCGGGCCAGAGGTGGAAGCGCAGGTGCCTGGCCGGGCCTGGCGCGGGCACCTCACCCACCTGACCTCCAGGGCGGAGCTGTGCAGCACCTCCCCGTCGCAGTTCCAGGAGCTGCTGGAGGCCGCGCAGCAGCAGGGCGGGTGCTGGCTGCAGATCTGGCCGAGCCCCTGCTTCCCCCGCTCGCCCTCCTCCTCCTCCGTCTGCTTCGACACAAACTGGAACCTCTTGACGCGGTAGACTTCCACGAAGGTGAAGTCGAACTAGCGGGAGGGGGAAGGTGTTCCCAGTCTGTGTCGGGGGAGGGGGGCGGCCCCGAGGGCGGCTCCTGCCTGCCCGGCCCGGCCCCCGGGTGTGCGTGGCCCCCTCGGGGACGCCGCCCCCGGGGCAGCGCTCTGCGCCACACGTCCGGCCCATGGGCGCCTGGCGGTGGACGAAGTCTGGGACCTGCCTGCCCAGGCTCCCGGCTCGACGCTCGGAAAGCCTCCGGAAACCCACCTCGCCCGCAGTGACCGCCACCCGTGAATGAAGACATGCACGACTGCCCGTCTTTCCCGCAAGAACCACGTAAAAAGCCACAGCCATCGTACTGTGGGGGTCGCGTTTCTACTGGTACAATTTAAGCTTTTGAAAAACAAAGTTCACTACGATCAGAGACTGGTCCTGCTTGTCTGCACACGGTCAGGCTTGAAGCGTCCCCGCTGTCACCGCGAGGACGCTGGCGGCCAGGCCGGGGCTGCGGGACGCGGCACCCTGGCCAGGCTCTGGGCGTGAAGGGCCGCCGCCCACCACCCGAGGGGCTGCAGCGGCTCCCCGCCTCGCTGCTGTCTCTTCAGGCGGGACGAGGCCGACGAGGCAGCCGCACCTGCTGGTCTCTGTGCTCAGGTGAGCTGGGACTCGGAGCGTAAAGGGTGCGCTGCGAACGAGCAACCCTGTCCTCCTTCCCAGCGGGTCCCGTGCTGGGCGCCCGAGGGGAGGACGGCCCGCACCCACCTGGTCGCACTGGTTGGTGTGCCGGACGAGAAACCGCAGGAAGTTGAACCGGGAGCACTTCCGGATGAGGATCAGGTCGCAGGACCCGTCTCCCAAGTGGGCGGCCGGGGACAGGCCCCTGGGGCTCCGGGGACACGCACAGGACATGTTGCTGGCGTTGATGGCCAGGAACTTGCCGCAGACGACTTTCCACTCCTCCACTTCCTCTGCAGCGGACAGAGGCAGTGAGGAGCCATTCGGCGCGGGCGTCCCGGCGGGACGGGACCGACCCCTCGCTCCCACTGCTGTGGCCACTCTTGGGTCTCGGCCACACGTTGGGGACGGATGCCATGCAGCCCACTGTCTGTCACCCGCTCAGGACACCCACCATGCAGGCTGGGCACCCGCTTGGGGGACCGTCACTGGCCCTCACGTGGGACTATGGTACAAACACTTAGAACAGGCCGTGCATGGTCAGCACCTGTGGCACCTGCGGACTCGGTGGCACTCACGGCGCAGCGCCCACGAATGCTGTCTCTGGAGAACACTGTGCCCATCCCTCTCCGAGTGGCCAGCAGGTCCCGAAGACCTTACTCTGTGCCCTCGCTGGACACCGCCCACCCCCATTCCTGAGCGGTGCGGCCCGCTGCACTTCCCAGCACACAGTGAGGGCAGCGGCCGCCTGCGCCCGTACCGGAACCCTCCAAGCCGTAGAGCGACCTCTTCTGCTCCTCCTCCAGCTGCTGCCTGCTCTGCCTGCAGACGAAGCACCTGGAAGACAGGACGCCGCATTCCCTTGACCCCGGGGCCTCCCGGCGGGGCGCACCCACGTGGCACGCTCAGAAGCACTGAGGTCTTCCCACGCAACACTCCGTTCAACTGTCACAGGCTTAGCTAAAAGCGCTTCCTTCACGTATTAATGTGATTTCTCAGAATTTGACTTGCTGTGAGACGTCGTGTGTCATGGCGTCCGTCTCTAAGGCTATGACCACTATCCAGGCAGACGGTGCCCCGAGGCCCCGCGCAGCTCCCCGGGCGCAGCTGGCGTGGCACGGCGCCGGCTGGAGGACCAGACACAAAGACGCCACTTGGGCCGTGCGTCCCACTGAGCCCGAGTCACCGCCACGGGACAGAGGACGTCACTGTGATCGCCGTGCGTGACTCAGGGCTGACTCCTGAGACCGGGACACACCCGTGGTCCCGGGCGCCCCGCCCGCAGGCCGCCCAACAGGACGCGCGCTGCACTGTCAACGTCAGCACGGCGGGTCGAGCGAGGGAGCGCGTCCATCGACACCCGCCTCCCGCTGTCCCATCCTTAGGGTCTCAGGTTCTCTGCTCGAGGACGAGAGGACGGGGGGAGGGGTCCGACATCTGAGTGACTTCGCGGGGAAGCCTCCGCGTCCGCCCTCCGCCCGGCAGCGGCAGCAAACCCTGCGTCCTGCCCGCCGTCCCATCACCCCCACGGCCCCCCGCACACTTACCCGGCCCGGCAGGGCTTCCCGTCCCGCGGCGACCCCACCGTGTGCTGCGCGGGGAGGAAAGACACTGTGCCCTCGTAGCAGTGATGGGACAGGAATGTCTTCAGACCTGAGGACAGAGACCCCTGAGAGCCAGGCCGGGCAGGACCATCCTGAGGGTGGGGCACGGGGGGCCTGCCCACCGCCCGCGCTGCACCGCGCATCTCGCTGCCGGGCCGTGTGCGGCTCTGAGCAAACCTCTTCCGCGGGTAAAGCTCCCCGGAGTACTACTTGCTCCTCTCCCCAGAAACGCTCTGACTTCAGTACTCGGAATCACTCAGCTTAACTTGACACAGACTTGCCCAAAAGGAACGAGGAGGGCAGTC
>PVJI01030060.1:0-14610 GCA_004026765.1 Micronycteris hirsuta | reverse complement strand
CGCTTGCCCAGAGAACCAAACTTTCACACTGACATCTGCTCTTCTCCCACGCCCACCTCCTTCACATTCAAAGAGTGGCCTCGGCTTTGCTCCAGCCAGGACCCCTGCCGCAATAACAGCATACAGCCCAAGTCCTCACCAACCAGCCTTCCTCTGCCAAAGCCTTAGGGGAGTCTCCCAGGTTTTCCCTGGCCTACCAGAGAGGTCAAGGTGAGTAGCAGCTGGCAGTGATATCACAGAGAGGAGCCATCTATGGCAGGCAGGCATGCCCACTCACAGGGGTTTCAGTACTACTTGTTCTCAAGTACCATGTGGCTAAAACTCATAGCTATGGGAAGACATCACAAGGAGGCCATTAATCAGTGACCTGTGTCCTAAGGAAAACCAAAGCTTAGCATAATTTTTTTAAAGCACTTGCCTTTGTTTTTTATCCTCACCCGAGGAATTTTTAAATTGATTTCAGAGAGAGAGGAAGGGAGAGAGAGGGAGAGAAACGTTGATGTGAGAAACATTGATCTATTAACACACCCGACTGGGGATCCAGCCTGCAACCCGGGTATGTGCCCTGATCAGGAATCGAACCCACAACCTTTTGATTTACAGGACAAAGCTTCAACCAAGTGAGCCACCCGGCCAGGGCTTGGCATATTTTTGAAGATAGAAAACCACAACACAAAATCCTAAATGTTAGAGAAGTTGAGTGTCCTAGACGTCATGCAGTGGCGAGTCTTTTTTCCGACAGTTCAGCTTCGTGGTTAAGAGCACAGGTCTAGCGCTCAGATTTCTTGCTTTCTATTTCTGTCAAATCCTCCAAGTGACATTGGACAAGTTATGCCATCTTGGTTTCTTCATCTAGAGCATGTAACGATAATAGAACCTATGCTTCAGAACTGGTATAAAGATATAAATAGTTAATATAGGTAAGGCACTTAGAAGAGTGCTTGGTAGATAGTAAACACTCAGTAAAGGTTAGCATTTATTTATTTATTTAAGCCTACAAATAAGGCAGCTCAGGAGTTAAATGAGTTGTCCTAGCCGAGGGGCCCACCTGTAATAAGTATTTCATAACAGGCAGGCCATGCTTGACAATTTCCTTCCGAGTGACTAAATTTGGGGTCGGCAAACTGTCTGTGAAGGACCAAGTAGCAAATAGGTTAGGTTTTGTAGGCCATGAGGTTTCTGTTGCTTCTACTCACCTCTGCCATTGTGATACCAAAGCGGCCATGGAGAATGCTTCAACCAAGGAGTGTGGCTGTGTTACAATAAAACTTTATTTACAAAGCAGGGGACAGTCAAGACTAGTTTGCAAACCCCTGCCTCTCCTGCCTCCTTAGATAAGAAGATACTGCTTAAGTATCTTCTGTTTCTTGATGTAAAAATCAATATATGAATTAGAAAAATTATGAATTATCTATAAACCAAAAAAAAAAGTTGAAAAATAAAAGTCACCTATATTCTACCACCCAGAGAGAACTAGAATTTACATTTTGGTGAATAGATAATGAATATTCTTCCAGAAGAAAGATGTTCTTAATCTTCTCCCTTTGCAGGTCTCTGGGAACTTGAATTATTGGTGATTTGCTTCTTAACAGTAAGGGTTAATTATGTTAATTAGTGAGCAGGGGTGCTGTTTGTATGTCGCACCTATGGCACTAAAGGCCAGGGAAGAGGTGGTGCAATCATATATTATAAATTTCTATATATTTATTCTTTTCAGTGTTGTCTTCTCTCTTCACTGAATAGCAAAGTACCTAATATGATTATTTCAAAACTATTATCTATTGGGTAGCCCAGACTTGTATTATTATATAGTTTATTTGCTAAAAACTTTTAATCAGTATCTGATGAGTTTTATACATGCACACATAAAGAGTGATATTTCTTAATGATTTTAAAGGTGAGGGCACACACATGCACTTCAATTTTTGTCATATTTAAATATCTGAAAATCATAAATTATTAAGTGCTCAAAATCATTTTATTGAGCACTTGCTATACACTAGATACCATGCTAAATAATTACTTGCTGTTCTCAATTTCAGACAAACTAAGGCTTCTAGAGGTTGAATTACTTGTCTAAGACAACACAGAAAGAGTAAGTGGCTGACCTGGGACTTGAACTCCGGTCTGTGGACCCCTCCTTAGCCTGCAGACATCCTGTAGCTTGATGTGATACTAATGATTGCTCTTTATTTTTGTTTCCAAGGATGGCCTGGTGTGGTGTAGGGGAAGTTAAAATCCTGGCTGTGAATTACCTTGTCACTTGACAAGCAGAGCTGCTCTTAAGACAGAGTTCACTTATTTGCATAGTTATCAGTATGCTGGCAAAGTCCCCTCCACACACTTGTGTTTCTTTCCATCACATTTGCCGTTGGCTTTTGTGCATGAGAAAAGCTGTCTCTGTCTTCTGGAGGATGCTGAGTTTTGTCTCTGCTTTTGTTGATTGAGACATCCGGGCCCTGATTTCCTTGGTCCTTGCTCCTCCTGCTATGGCGTCCGCTCAAGCCATACCTGCAGCATCGTGTTACTTTCCTGTGCTAAAAATAACCAAGATCCTGGGTGAGACTTCATATATAATTCATGGTTTTGATTTATTAATCTCTCCATTAAGCCAGAAAATGACATTTTTGCTGGCTGCATTCCAATCTGCATTATCTTAGACATTTAGAATTTGCATTAAGTTGAATCCCCTCTGTGTGCACGTATGTGTGTTTGTGGTTTTAGTAACATGAAAATCATTGCTGTGTATGCCTCCCTCAGTCTTTCACTTAACCCCTGACTTCACACTCATAACATGGATATAATATCTGAAAGAAGCAACATTAATGCACGTGGATGTTACTAAAAATGCAGAACCAGGATGAAAAAGAATAGTTTTACCTTCTTGTATAGCCTGAAAGTTAAATTTGTATTCAGCAGGTGAGGAAGGGCAACTCTTGGAGCCAGTCCATTCTTTCGGTTTATAGTTAGTGAGCTCCTCCTAAGTGCTAGGACCTGTAACAGGGGTGTCAGACTCATTCTCACCGGGGGCCGCATCAGCGTCGCAGTTGCCTTCACAGGGCCGAGTGTAACTTTAGGACTGTATACATGTAACTCCTCTTTAACAGTTCAGTGAGAGCTCACCGCTGCCGCCGGGTAGAAACAAGGTGGAGGGCCGGATTTGGCCCACGGGCCTTGTGTTTGCCACCTGTGCTGTAGTAGGGTGATCAAGGTGAGGGCACTTTAGATAATAGTTCAACTTTCATGCTACCTCCTCAGTCTTTGAAGGAAATTAGCATCTTTTCCCGCTCTTACATTTGCATCAGAGTTGGTTTAATTCACCTGAGATTTTTAAAGTCACCTTAGAAAGAATGAACATATTTTCATTGTTTTATAAGATGCTTCTCTGAGAGCTACGCCTTGAGTGCCATGCCAGCTTCTGGGATTCCACCACTTTCTATGAAGCCTTCAATACCACCGCCGCTGCCACTGCCACCACCGCCAATGCCACCGCCATCGCCAGTGCCACCGCCACCGCCACTTTTCCTTGGGCATGATCGGGCTCTTCAGAGTAGTAAGGGAGGACAGCATGACAACAGATCAATAAAAGGAGGAGGAAATCCACCATCATTGTCCTGTTGCTCTGCCATGTGATTCTACCAGCCATCAAATCTTTGGAATACTGATACCCCGACACCCCAAACCCCCTTGGATTGAAACAACGCCACTTAGTGCATTTTATAATTGTTTCTATATGTTATTAATATAATAATCATCCTTCTTATTGTTGAGTTGCCAAATTCATTTGTCAATATAACATACGTCAGTTTTTAGGAGTCATATTAATCATTGGGATTGGGAGAATCAGGGGCATTGATGAAACCAGACATGTAATCAAAATCTGGGGAATTCCTTTTTTCCCCAATGTTTAAGTACTTTTAATAAAATATGCATAAAATGGTTAGAAGAAAATAAGCAAAGGGTAAATTACAGAGTGTTCACATTATTACTGTCTTCTTAATCCCCTTAATAACACATGAAAATCTATCTCCTTCCAAAAGCCTCCTTAACTCTCTTTGACCTAAATACTTCCCTTTTCCTAATTTTCATCCTTAAACTCCATTATTGCCTTGACTACACACTAGTAAGTGGAATTATCCACTGGAACTCTGTTCATCAAGAACTATTAATTAACCTGTTAAGTATGCACTTAAGTGACCAGCAAAGAGACAGACTTTTATAAAAAGTGTTTTTACCCCGCTTTCTTTTCTTTTTTTTTTATACTGAATTGCTAAATACTTTTTCAAAAAAAAAAAAAAAAGAAAGTCTACAGCAGGTCACAGTTGGCTATTAACACACCTAGTAATGAGTAAAAACTGGTTCCAAGTCACCACTGGGGCATTGTCATTGTCAGCGGAAGCAGAAAGACCTCCTGCATGTGTCTGGGGGACTCCATGAGAGCATCTTTGCCACTGAGGAGTGGAGGTGGTGGCAGGCTTGTCTTAGATGTGCAGGCCTGTGTCATTATGTTCTAAATCCTAAGTCGTCCAGTGGTAAAAATGGTCTCGGCTGGTCATTTTCTTCAAAGAGGTATTCATCTGCTCAAACGAACTCATGGGCAGAGGGGAGTTGTAATGCATCCGCACTATGCAATCGCTATGGCACAGGAATCAAGGAGTGGCCTAGCTTTTAGGGAGCAGGGAAGACACTGAGCTTGAGGATCTCCCTCTTCGTTCCTCTTGAACTCTTCGTTAGCAACCACAGGACCTCTGCCATTTCTGCTTGCAGCGGTGTTGACCACTGCAGGGACTTAAAAGGGCCTGGCCTTACAGCTTCATCAGCCACCATCGGCAGGCTGTATTTTCTGTGACTGTGAGTTCAAATTCTGAAGTAAAAGGATTTGGCTAATCTTTGGTTTGACAATAGTGGTTGACTTTAGGCCAAGTTGTCCTCCTTGGCCCACAGCACTGGGTCTGGGATGGGGGCCACATATTATAAAAATAAACATTTGCCCCTCACTTTCAAGGGTGCTTTGAGTGAAGTCACGCACTGGCCCCAACCCTTTCACTTTACAAAGTTCTGTGTGATACATGTATTTGAGATTCAACTTTGATAATATAAGAGAAGAATACTTTGTTTAACACCCTAGGGCTGCGTCTCTGCCTTTTTCCAATTTTAGTAGCTAGTTCACTATGATATATAAGAGGAATTTTCAGTTTCATCTTAAAATTCACATGTTATTGACGATCAATGTCATCAGTATGAAATGAGGAAAAATTCTGAATTCTTATAATCACATATACCATATGTAATATGGTTAAAAATCAACCGTATTAGAGTCTGGGTGCACTTTGGACCTGTAAATTTAAAAGAGCATATGGAAGAATTGGAGGGGGTCTATGAAAAGCTAAGGAAATTATAGAAGGCAAAGAAAATAAAATGTGAGTTTGAAATGAAAGAAGATGACAGGCTTGTTTAGGCTGAAGAAGAGAAGACAGAGGAACGATGTGAGAATTTCCCCAAACATGTGAAGTTTAAACAGGAATATATTACACTGAGTTCATCTCTATTGCCTTGATGTAATATGCAACAGAATATAGGTTTTAATGACCGCATTAACTCAGCCTTTCAGACTGCCCTGCTATGTGTTGAGAAATTCATTATATGTGTGTGTGTGTAATAAATGCATCTGTAGGAGCAGAATGTGGTATCACATCACAGGAGTGTAAATTAGAGGACTGGCTTGAGATTGCCTCAAGCTCTATGAGGCTGAGGTCAGCTCTAAATATTTAGTAGAAATGAGAGACAGAAGTAAAGAAATTTTTGAAGCATGTTTTTCTTAATGAATTAATCCGGGGTGACCACATGAACTGTGCTCTCTAAGGGGCACTCAAAGGAGTAGCAATAGTTATCAATCTTTGAGTTTTCTTTTGTATAGTGGGAATTATGAACTAAAGGTAAAAGCTATCTTTTTCTCAATAATAAAGCAGGATTCTGAGTGACTCTGTGAGAGAAGGAAGAAAGAGAGAGAGTGAAGAGAAATGGGGAAAGGATGGAGGAGATTTCCATTAGAAAAATGAACAGACTTTCTTGTATTGTGCCAGCGTGAGTCATTTTTCTGCACCCCTCTCCTTGGAGATTTCTCGTCAGATTGTCACAACATGTCTGTCTCTGGTTATTGAGTCACGGATTTGGGTGTCTGTTAGGGTGCATGGGAAATGCTAAGTGTAGCCTCAAGGTGGGGTTGGAAAAGAGCTGAGGTCACCTGCGGAAGCAAACCATGCTCGGGTTATCTGTATTTACCTACCCGACAGCAGACTAAGTGGACATTTCAATGCAGTGTCTGGACCAAGGAAGAATTTTGATTGGGTAGAAGAAAACCCAAGATTGAGTTTCCAAAGTGATTTACTACATGATCTTGGGTGAAGTAAATAAACTTCTTGTGCCATAATTTCTTCTTCAGATGAGCATAGTGTATGTACCTCACCTACGTCAGGATATAATGACATATGATCACTCAGAAGAAAACATGGGCATGTGCTATCACAAGTCCTACCATTCAATACTGAGAGCCATTGAGAACTGAGCAGGCAGTGGGTACTGTGGCATGGTCTACCTCGTCCACTTGAAATGTGGTCTGGGATCCTGGGGGGTCCCCAAAACTCATTTAGGGGGGCCACAAGGTAAAAATTACTTTTATAACCATACGACTTTAGTTGCTTTTTTCAATTTCATTCTCTGATAAATGCCTGGTGGAGTTTTCATGGCCTGTGATAGCACAACAGATTGAATGGAGAGGCAGACATGAGAATCCAGCTGTCTCCTTTAAGCTAGATCTGAAAGCAATTTACAAAAATATAAAACAGGGCCACTCCTATTAATTTTTTCTTTAGGAATTACATATAATTATTTTTCATTTAAAAGCGTATGTTAGCATATAATGGGTTTATTATTTTTATTTGAAAATATTTAATAAATACTTAAACATTTTCCATTTTAATTTCTAACATAGTAATATTAATAGATATTTCTCACATAAACAAAAAATTTTTGAGGTTTTCCATCATTATTAAGTGCATAACGGGGAACCGGAAATGAAATTGTTGGCAAACTACTGCTCCGCTTCACCTCTGCAGGGACTTTGCATGCAGTCATCCTCGCACATTCTCTTTCCTCCTTCTGCTCATGATCTTGTGGTGACTGCTGGGACCCTCAGGACAATCCCTCAGATAGTGTAGGTATTTGGGATCCCTCTCAAACTGACACAAGACGGAGTTAAACTGTGTGCTTGGTTCCCTAGGCAATGCCATCAGATCCAAGCCTCACGGCGTATCCCGTTCCTGTGCCGTGTAGATTGTCTAAGGCAACTCATCTCTAGGTCAGAAGTCGATGGCATCTGAGGCTGAAGGAAGGGTCTTGAGGAAGATATGGACTTGATGACAAAGCCTGGTCTTGTAATATTAGTGGTCTTCTCTGTAAGTCTTCTAGCTTGTGCGTATTCACAGTGTTCAAATATCAGCCTCAGAATAGCTGTTATTGATGCTCGTGACACGTGAGACATCGGTCAAGGCGATTTACATGGGTTAAATCTCACAACACACTTAGGACTTAGTTATAGTTATCAGTCCAGTTTTCTGTATGAGGAAACTGAGGCACACATGTAAGTAAATTTGTCCAGGCTCTCACATCTAAAAAGTAGCAGAAATTCCATTCAAACACAGGGACTCTGGCTTCAGGTTCTATGACATTAAACACTATATTTTATTACTCTCTCTATAGACTTGATGACTATATTTTCCCCCTTAGCAATGTATAAGGAGGGGTAGGCTAACTGCTGTAACAACCAACCTAAACTTTACAAAAGATTGATACAAATGCTGGTCCTTTGAGTTCTTGTGCAAAGTGGGTTGCTGAGGCCTCTGTGGGGTCATTCAGAGACCCAGGATGTTTCCAACTTGTGACTCATCCTTTATAGGCCTTTCGAGTTCTCTTCAGCCAGTTGACAGAGAAAGAGACTGGAAGTTCACATAGGGTTTTATAGGCCAAGCCAGCATCTCCACCAATATTTCATGGCCTAAACCTTTCATATGGCTACACTCAATGGCAAGGGATGCTTGGAAATAAAGTCTAGCTGCCTAGAAGGAAAAGGGTGAGAGTTAGGAACAATTCCATGAGCCCTCGGAGGGGTTGTTCCATTAAAAAATAATGCAGAGGTTGTGGGAATATTGCCAGGGGCTGAGTTCACAGGTCAACTGATACTTCAGAAGGTCTACCAATAATTCTATATCCCCAATATGGGAGGTGCTTTTCTTTAAGGCCTCCAAGACCTAGGTCCTCAAATGTAAGTATCTATGGGCCTTGGGTTAACTATCAAAATTATATAATAGTTGATGCTAAGAAGGCCATTATAACTTCCTAGTAAAAATTAGAAAATGATCTTGTTGTCCTAGGACACCTCAGTGCTATGCTATGTTCCAGAAAATTTCCTGAGCAAATATACAAATCCATAATGTTCAATAATGTGAATGTGCCCTCTAAAATTGTACAGTGTACTTCCGGCCCAGTTGTACCAGGATGGCCTGTCTTTGTGCTGACGAAGGACCTGCAGCCCTATAGTCCTTACAGTTCAGCTCAGGTTTCCAGCAATGTTGCTTGAATGTACCTGGAGAGCTTACCTGAGTCATAGCTCAATTTTCTCTAAATGTTCCTCTTCCTGGTTCCTACTACTTGTCTGATGGACTGTTGCAACTCTCAACATTGCCTGACTTTAGTAGAAAAAACACCAGTTGGCCCTGAATAGCATGGCTCAGTTGGTTGGGAGCATCAGCCCCCAAAGCGAGGGGGTCATTGGTTTGATTCCCGGTGACAACACATGCCTGGGTTGGGGGTTTGGTCCCTGGTCAGGGCACCTATGAAAGGCAACCTATCAATGTTTGTCTCTCACATTGATGTTTCTCTCTCATTCTCCTTCCCTTCTTATTTCTTTTAAAAAGTAAATAAATAAGTATTTTTTAAAAAGACCGATTGGCTCTTCCTCAAGTCACAGACACCTAGTCCTGGAGTCCGAACTTCTGGTTCCGACAGGGTTTCTCAGCACACATGGTTATTTAGTGTATAAAATTGTTCTGTATCAGGGTTCCCAAACCTCAACACTGCTGGCAGCAGTCAGGGTGGGTAAATCTTTGTTGCAGGGCTTGTCCTGTATGTTGTAGGGTACGGAGCAGCACGCCTGGTCTTTACTCTCTAGAGTCCAGTAGCAACCCCTCTTCCCAGTTGTTACACTAAAAAAAAAATAGTTCCAGACATCGCCGGATGTCTGCTCTGGGACAACACTGCCCCCAGTTGAGAATCGCTGGAGGCAGGGAGTGGCCTGGAGTGTAGTTATTATCTCTCAGATTTGTTGGGTTAAAACACTCATCTAATGGGCTGTTGTGCTTGCGCTCCTTGGGTTAGAGCGGAGGAGTCCATTCTTACCTTGTACCTCTCTTCCTTCTCTACCCCCGCACCCTGGCCACCTACTCCTGCAATTCAGAGGAGTGGACATGGAGTCACTATTCCCCCCGACTGGGGACCTGGCCTGCAACCCAGGCATGTGCCCTGAATGGGAGTCGAACCGGCGACCCTTTGGTTCTCAGGCCGGCACTCAACCCACTGAACCACACCAGCCAGGGCCAAATACATAAAATCTTTTTTAAAAAAGAAAATAAGGTGTGAAATTAAAAGTAATAAGTGTATTATTAAATGTCTGCAAAAATGAACGGTATTACAGTATAGTAACCAGTTGACTGAAACTCAATTCTTAGAGTTATTTACATATTAATAGAATTTAACTCGAACAAAATTCAGAATTATGAATATTTTGAAAATTCTTTAAAAAATTATATAACAATGTCTATTTATGCATGATGGGTGTGCCTTTTAATATGCTTGATAGAATGTGCGGTGGTGGAAGGGGCAGAGCTCCAGAGCGGGGCACCCCTGTAATGTAAAGGCATTTAGCTCACAGTTACAGCCACATCTATTATCCAGTGCCTTCTATGCAGTAAATGCTCAATAAATGTGTACTGAATGAAAGAATGAGTGAATCAATGAATCAGGGAGTGTTCTCTACTACCAAGACCCACTGCCCAATTAATTTCTGCTTTGCTTAGTACTTTTTCTAGGTTACAAATCAGCTGGCACCTTTTCACCCACATTTCCCTTGAAACAGTGACCTCAGGGGTAGTGCCAAGGCCTGGACTGGTTCTTAAATCATTGTGCAGATGAAGTGCCAGTGATCCTGAGAGCATACTTGGGGCCCCAGACCCTTAACAAAGCCACGTGGGCTCTTCTATGCTGAGGTTTCAGTGGTCTCCTCCACTGTGTTAACACCCTCTGATATGGCCATAGAATTTGTCTGTGAACCGGTGTAGGTTGTATTAATTTTCTAGATGGTTCTCTTGGAGTCTAGGCATCCTGAGATATCAGGCATCTGGAGTTAGAAGGATAAACCTTAGGTTTTACAACACAGGAAGCAAACCGTATGTGGAAGGCTTTGCAGGGTTTGCCAGAAAGAAAGTACTCTCATTGTTGGCTAATCTCCAATATACAGGAAGCCCAGAGGCCCCTGCAACACGACTCTTCTAATTCAGTGATTTTCCATCCTGACAGTCAGCCTCTGATGGGACTTCCTGGTCTCTGCTTTCTTAATTTTTCTACTTTTGTTCTCTTTCTGGGGCCTTCCTGACAAGCACATTGGGGTCAGGTGGGTGCAGGCTGTCTCTTCCCTGCTCTGTTCTGGAAGGGATGCATTACATCCCTCTAAACAGGGTAAAGTCCTCCACAGGAAGAGATTTACATCTTTTAGCCTCTACAGAGTGGAGCAATCATAAGACAAACTTTTCACAGGCTAAGATTGATAGCCCCTCATAACAGGAGTTCTGATTTTATGGAGCTTAAGCAAACAAACACAGACGTCCTCCCAGGGTGAGGAGAGCAAGGGCTGAATAGGGTGAGGAGCAGAGAAATCTCTGCCCTGCCACACTGAATGGTCTTGAGGAATCCATAATGGCCTCTTTCCATTCCCCATGCTCCTGTCCCTCTGGCTCTCCCCTCCCCCCGAGTGCTTTGTTTCGCCTACTCAGCAAGATCCTCTCAGCTGATCCCTCCGCAGAGTCCAAGGGAATTCCCAAGACAAGGATGCATGGGAGAGTTTAGTCATTCCATATACCAGCCCCCTGCCGATTGGGATGACATTTTGTTAGATTACATCTGGGTGATGGCAGACGGGGCCTCGTAATAACACCTTGCAAGTGTAACATGTCTGTAATTAGAGTGTCCTGTAATTAGGGGGCTGACAATTTAGCCACAGCTTGTTACTAGCCAGTGGCACAACAGGACACAGGAAGAACCATAGAGAAGGACATCTGCCTGCTGATTGATGGCAAGCATCCTGAGAAAAGCCAGAATGAACAGCGTAATAATAATAGTAACAACAATAACATCAAAACCCTGTAGAGAGAGATCATTTCCTGATCAGAGACGAAGCCTGTACTTTAAGAAGCAAGGGTTTAATGGATCTGCCTCTACCTCGCTGTTTTGTAGTAGAATAACATGCGAGAGGTTGATTCTAGCATCTTATAAAGCTGGGCATAGACTGGAAATTTTGGTGGTAAATCCAGGAAGGGTGGGAGAGGCAACATCATCTGCAAAGTGGACCCATGGGTCAAAAACAAGCTCTCTGAGTAGTTCTAGGGGTAACGTTTGAGTTGATTAAATTACTAAAACCTTCTTAGGGTGGTAAGGAGCAAGTGGAGTGATGATCTCGTCCATTCCCCTAAGTCTGCTTCTCCTGAATTCCTTCACGTGTTATTCAGTTCCTCCCTTCCATACCATCTCCCACACGTAGGATGCAAGTCCTGCCACCATCCCACCTTCATCCTAGCCCTTTCATTTTGGATGTCTCAGTCCTAGTTTAGGCCATTGGTACTCACTCTTATCTGGACCAACCGGCACAAATACCCACTTGTTTCCACATTCTGGGCTCTCTTCTCCTTCATCACCTAGAGCTCTACTGAAAGAGCTCAATTTCCTACTGCCCAATAACTGCCCCCACCCCAGTCTCTCTTCCAGACTGGCTAAAGGCACCCCATTGCCTACTAAAATGGAGTTATTGAGATGAAATTTAATATCTGGTTTCATCTATCTTACATCCTTTATATCTTTACTTTCTCTCTAACTCAGAGCTTGTACTCCCATTGAAATCATTGTTTGGAATATCCCACGTCTTTCTATTTTCATTTTACCTGTATCCTATTTGTACAGAATGGTCTTTTCTCTGACTTTCTTCTGAATTTCCACCTATCCCTTAAGGCCTTTGTCAGAAGGGTTCTCTTGTCTCCCCTGTGAGGTGTTTCCCTCTTCTGAACACTGTCCATGCGTCCCCCCCACCTTTGACTGACTCCCTTCCGGGGTTTCCTCAGGCCAATGGCCACTGTGCTGATGGAGGTGTAGTAGAGATTTCAGAACCATGTCCTGGACACTGAATATATTTCTTTGAGGGCTGCTGCTTCTAGTTAGCTTGCTTGTGAGCTAGTGGTAAGCAAACCACTTACCCTCCTGGAGACTGAGCACTCTTATTTACAAGTTGAAGGTAATAATCCCTGCCTCATAGGATGGTTGTAAGGCTGAAATGATATGTGCAGAGACCTTTTCTAAATTGGAAAGCATTATACCAATGCGGGATATCATAATGATCATCTGCCTTATACTCTAGTTATTTACATAGTTCCCTTAGTACATTTTGCATACTGTAGTTATTTGAGAAATTATTTTACCCTGACCTCCCACAACCAGTGTTAAACCCTTGTATCCATTAGGCATGCACTCAGCTGCAATTAACAAAGCACATGATTATCACAAGCTTAAGCCAAAAAGAAATTTGATCATCGCGTGAAATAGGAAATTTGAAGGTCAGCGGTTGAGGCCAGTTTTGCAACTTAACAATGTCATCCAGGGCCAAGCATCTTCCAGTGTCTACCCCGCTATCTTCAATATCTTGATTTTTCTGTTTTCATGCTTGTTGTCTCATAGTTGCAAGACGATAGCCACAGTTCAAGATTTGATTTCATTTGGAAACGGGAAGCAAGTGAGAGGGCAGTACTGGAATGGAGGTGGGGCCCCAGGTGGCTTCGAAAAGGCCAGGAAAAGAGAGAGCATGCCTGCTGAGTAGGGGAAAGTCTTCTACACCCTTCATGACAGGAATCAAGTGTTCTTCGTCTTGATATCCTCTCTACAGTGCCTAGTATATAGTAAATGGTATATGGTTGATGTTTAAGAAATAGTAATTGAGTGAATTAATACATAAAATAATATTAATAAATTAATACATAAATGAGAGTTAAAAAACCTGAAATGACTGGTTTTTACTCAGCCATTTTTATCTGTACATCCTCCTTAAAGTTCACCCTCCTAATATCCTTCCCGACTAGAGCAATTTATTCATCAAGCGGAGGTGCTGTTATTCAAAGTGATTTGATTAGGTTTTGTGTCATCAGGGGCTAAGACGCAGGCACAGTGTGCTAGATAGAGGAAGAGTGAGTCCAGATCTCAGAGGTTTAAAATGAGTCTGAAATATTAAAATATGTCTCGGACAAATAGGTGTCTTTATGGGTTCTTTTAAATACAGTGTTGCATAGGAATTCAAAATATTGTTACAGGGTAAATCAAAGTATGAATTCATATTCTGAAAATTAGACACTAGCAAAATCTTTTCAATGACCTCTTCCCCCTTTTCTTCCCTTACTTTATCAGAGAAGAGGAGAGTTGGTGGGAAAGCAGTAAGTATATCCTGCTTACATTGACTGACTTTTAGTATATGCCGGAACAAAAATTATATGGGTGAGAGAGAGTAGGGGTAAAGCAACAAAGGAAATGGATGACAATACAGCATAGTGAAAAATACATGTAGCAAATGTGGTTCTTAACCTTCGCTATAATTTTCTGTTTTACAGACATACAATTGACTGGTAAAAGTCCCTGATCTTGAATTTGTTCATATAGGCCCTGGTCTTCTTTTTGAAAATTTTTTTTTATTTTTTAAATTGAGGTATAATTGAGGTAACATTGTATTAGTTTTATGTGTGCAACAAAAGGATTTGATATATGTATATTTTGTGAACTGATTATGGCTGTAGGTCTAGTTAGTAGGCATTACCACAGTTAGGTACAAGTTTTGTGTATGTGATAAGAACTTTTAGCCTAGTTGGTGTAGCTCAGTGGATTGAGCGTGGGCTGGGAACCAGAGGGTCCTGGTTCGATTCCCAGTCGGGGCACATGCCTGGGTTGCGGGCCAGATCCCCCGTGAGGGCCATGTGAGAGGCAACCATACATTGCTCTTTCTCCCTCCCTTCTCCTCTCTCTGAAAATAAATATATAAATTTTTTTTTTTTAAAGATTTTATTTACTTATTTTTAGAGAGAGGAGAAGGGAGGGAGACAGCGAGGGAGAGAAACAGCAATGTATGGTTGCCTCTCACATGGCCCTCACAGGGGACCTGGCCTGCAACCCAGGCATGTGCCCTGACCGGGAATCGAACCGGGACCGTCTGGTTCCCAGCCCGCGCTCAATCCACTGAGCTACACCAGCCAGGCT
>PVJI01030059.1:0-14627 GCA_004026765.1 Micronycteris hirsuta | reverse complement strand
ACCTAGAATGCGGGACAGAGGACCTGCCTCCGCCTGGGGCCCAGGTCACGTAAAGAAGGGGATACCCGTCCCATGCCCCGGGCCTGCTAGGTGCTCAGACACCGTGGCCATGATGCCAGAGGCTTCTTGGTGATTTCAGACAGGGCTGGCCTCTCACTGCCTGTCTCCCTCCCCTGGGAGGGAGAGTGCCCAGACCCTGCCCCTCCGCCATCCTGTCCCCTCCCGAGAGCCCGGCCCCGGCCCTAGTACATCCGATGCCTGCTGGTGGGCGGTGGGAGCACGTGCCCGGGGAGGGGGGTCTGCATCCTCCGTCCTCACCGCACACTGATCTAATCAATAGCGCCCTCCTCCCCTAGGCCTGCCAGGCGGGGTGGCTATGACCCGTTCTTCACCCCAAGTGTCCCCCATCACCGCCACCTCCTCCTCTTTCTTCCCCAGACCTCCAGGGTAGACCGTTTGGGCGAGAGTCCGTCTCTGACGTGGTCCTTCTATACAGAGGGCCGGGGGCCTGTCAGTTCGGACCACCCGAATCCAGAGTGATGATAAAACCTGTCCCTCCAAATTAGGCCAGAGCCCCCAGAGCCCCGCTGATTGCCACCGGTGCACGCGAGGGACAAAGGCCCCAAGCGGGTCCTGGAGGGTCATTAATATGGATTGAGGGCCATTGTTTCTTCAAATGAGGCCACGGGGGAGCTCCTTGGGGAAGCACTGAGCGGCGTCCACACGGCCGAGGGGCGCTGGGCTCTGTGGCTGCACAGAGCAGGCGTCCATCCCTGCCGCGGGCGGCCAGGCCGTCTCGCCCGAGGACAGCCCCGGGGAGGGATGAATTCTCGGCTCACCCGACGGCCTCGCTGTTTGCGAAGCATCTTAGAGTCCCGATGCCATGGACCCTCCCACGGCCCGGAGGCGGGCAGCCCTCAGTTTCCGACGCGCCCTTCTCTTCGTCTCCCATTGGAGCTTGGCGGCGGCAGGCTGCCTCCCTCACCCAAGGCCACCTGGGTGTCACAGCCAGCTGCGACCCAGCAGGCAGGCTCCAGGGCCCACTGTCCATGCCTTGCTGCCTGTTCAGGTGGGGCTGGAGACGGTCTCCTCCCACTCAGGTGCCAGCAGCCCCCACCTAGGGTAACGCCCTGAGCCCTCGCATGTCCCCAGGGAGAGGTGGAGCTGAAAGGTTCAGGGTCCAGGCCACACTCCACAGCTCTCCTGGACCAGAGGAGCCAGCCCGGGGGGACATCACAGCTTCCCCTAGGGGCTTCTCTGAACAGGCCCCAGTGGGCAGGGCCCCAGATAATGAGGCCCCGGAGGCTAGTGGCTGGGGCAGGCTCGGAAGCTCCTGCCCTGTGACAAATGCCGTCCCATGCAGGGGAGCCAAGCCCCATGGCCACCCCAGGGTAGGAAAAAAGAACTCTGCAGGCCAGGGGGGCAGCCCAGGGCAGCCCTGAGCACCTGGCAGCTGAGGGGCTTGGAGGCAGGCCAGGCCCCCCCCAGGGCAGAGACCCGGGCTGTGGAAAGGGCTGGATCAGGCACCGTCTGCACCAGGCAAGGTCTCTACCAACTACCAACTCCAAGGTTCTAAGTTCTCCCTGTACAGCGGGGAGGACAGGGGCAGGCGAACGGATGGGAAGGTGGAAGGACGGACAGATTGACGGACAGGCGGGTGAGTGGATGGGAAGAAGGAAGGAGATACAGTGGTTGATGACATAGTGTAAAGAGAGGCCAGTGGGTCTGTGCCTGGAGCACGGCACATGCTCAGTGAACTTGGCCTGAATGAATATCGATTCCTGTGTCTGCCAAACTCTGTCGGCAGCAAAAACTGTATTGGCTATTAAGGAACCTGGCCGTTGTCCGTCAGAGAGGCCCCCAGGCTGCAGGCAGAGGCGCGTTAACCGAGCCCCACCCCCAGGCACCAGACTGCCCTCCCCGCCCGCACGCTGGAGGTTTCGCCCTCAGTCCGAGGCGTCTCTGTGCCCCGTTTCGCTTCTCAGAAAAGCCCGGGTCACGCCGGGGTGGCGCCCGCCCTGAGGACCTCGCTTTGGCTCCATTCCCTGTGCGAAGGTCCCGCCTGCGAGCGGGGTCCTGCGTGGAGGCCTGAGGGGTCAGGGCTCAAACACAGTCGTTTGCGGGGGACGCCGTTCAGTCCACCGCACGTCGCTGTCACAATCCCCGCCCCGTGATCCGTGGAAGGAGGGGACCTCGGCGCTGACGCGTAGGGGGACAGTCACCGCGTGGCCAAGGCTCAGAGCGCCCTGCATCCATTCATTGGCGCCATGAGTCATCTCTGCCATCGGCTGCTCTCCTCGGGCTTCCCTCGGGCAAGAACAGGCGCTCCGGGGTCCGGGGCCTGGGGTGCCGTCCCAGCCCCTCCAGTGTGAGCTGTGTGTCCTCGGGATGGTCACGGAACCTCTCAGGGCCTCAGTCTCCTTCCCTACAAGTTGGGGTGCCGACAGCCCCTGCGTGGTGAGGATGGAAAGGGGACGTCCGTCAGAGAGACAGCAAGCATGAGGTCTGTGTGTGGGGAGTGAACGGAGACGCCCTGGCCGTGGGAATGTGCGTGAGCTCACGCTCTGCAGGGCCCGGGGGCTCCGGAGGCAGGGAAGGGCCTGTGGTCGGCCCAACAGCCAGAGGGGCCTTCTCGGGGCAGGGCCACTCTGCGGAGCCTGAAGCCCCTTCGTGGGCACCCAGCGGGCAGCCCCAGCAGCGGCCGTTTCCTGGTGGTCTGCGAGGGCTCCCCTTGCTGACAGCATTTGTTCAGGCGTCCTTCTGGAAAGGAAGCCAACAATAAACCGTGGCCCGGCGGCCTGCTGGCGGCGGCAGATGAAGACAGCCGTGGTGGGCGCTTCCCGGTGGGCTGAGGCCGGAGACCAGGGGCTCTGTCTGAGGTGCTTCAAAGCAGGGCCTTTGCCTGGGGCGGCCGAGCTGGGCACGCGGCGGGCAGGTGGGCTGGGACTCTGCGCTGCCAGCTTGCTCGGGGACCTCATGCCGGTGCTTCTTTCCAGGCCTCAGTCTCCGGAGCCTGCAGTGAGCGGGACAGTGGGGACCCATGTGCCTGCACAGACCGAGCCCCGGGCCTGGCTTCCGGAGAGCGGGGCTCCTCCAGGCTGCAGCCTGCATCCTGCAGCCTTGCAGGTGGAGAGCAGAAGGTCAGGGCCGTGCAGCCCCCAGGCGGCCCAGGGCCAGGTGAGGACCCGAGGCTCTGAGATGGGAGGGAACGGGCCCAAGGCCGCCACGCCAGCAGCCTCCCTCGGGCCCAGACCCCAGGCACCTACTTCTGAACTTCCGAGGGGTTTTGCTTTCTGCACACACTTCAGGAATGAACGAACGAACGAATGAGCCAACCAATCAAACAATAAATTAACGAGTCAATAGATTAAAAACTAGAAACAATCTGGCTATCGTCCCAGTTGAAGTCCGAGTTGCTACTGACTTCAGCTGCCGGCCTTCCGAGCCCGTTTACTAAGGTGCTGTCCTGGATGCGTCCTCAGCACGGAGCCTCCTGAGGCCGTGGGGGCGCGTGGGGGCGCCAGGCCAGGCAGGCCGGGCCTGCGCGGCCTCAGCCCCCGTTGCCGCAGGGGCCCTGTGCTGGAGCACTGGTGTGTGTGGGGGCGGGGGGGGAGGTCTGGGAGCGGGTCCCAGGGCTCCTGTGGCCTCTGTCTGTGCTTTCAATGTCCCCAACCCGCTGGGTCAAACCCCAGACGCAGGGCCACCGCCAGGACACCTCCTCCGTGAAGGCCCCCACAGAGCCAGGAGATGCTGAGTGCAAAGGATCTTCTATTGCACGTGATTTAACGATTTGTGGACACGTCCTCTCTGTCCTGGCTGGCAGGAGTGACTTAAGAAAGAGGCTTGTGTCCAAGTCCCTGATGCCCCCTTGTCCTGGGCCGAGTGAGGGGCATGGGGTGGGGACAGCAAAGGAGCGTTCACGGGCAGGTCTCCTGAGCCGGGAGCTACTCCTTCCAGACACTGGACCTTGCTGACCGCCAAGCAAATAGGTGGTCCGACGCCCGGTTCACGATGAGGAAACAGAGCCGGAGGTGAAAGGCCTCCCCCAACGGCATACAGAACATGATGCGGCCAGGAATCCAGGACTCAGGTCTGACCCGGAAGGCCCCACGGCCTGGCCCCTGCCCCCCTTCGAGGTTAGCCAGACCAGAGATGAATGAGCCAGGGTATGGGAGTTCTCGGGGTTGGGCTGCTGATGCCGCTGACCCCGCTGGACTTAAACAACATTCATTGGACAAATATTTATCCCAGACACCAGGGGAGCCAGGAGAGGCCCCGCCCCTCGCCCCAGGTGCCTGCTGATGAGGAGGGACCAGCGGAAGGGGCTGCGGGCTCAGGGGCAGCGAGGCGGGCGGGCATTTGCTGCAGACTCTGGCCCGAGGCAGAGGTACCCCCTGCTTCACGGGGAGCACGGGGGCCAGGGGGCCGGCTCTACAGCACCTCCGCCCGTGACTCAGCGGCAGACTGGCCGGCGCCCGCTGACCTGCTCACACGCTGACCCCTCTGCCTGCCAGAGCCAATATTTGAGGTCAGGGGGCAAGCACGCTGTCTGTGAGCAGGCCGCAGGTGCCCGCGGGGTCCCCCCCGGGCCGTCTGCTGCCTCTCTGCTGTCTGCCCGAAGTCGGCCAGGGCGCTCCTGGACCAGCCTGTGGGGATGGGTCCTGCGCCTGCCACCTCAGCTCCCGCGGGGAACTCGCCAGGAGGGGCGCATGGGCATCTCTCCCCGATGGCTCCCAGACACTCCTGCCTCAAGGGGCTGAGAGGGCACGGCCTTTCACCTGGGACTACCTTCTTAGCCACACAGGCAGGCTGGGCAGCGATATTCCTCCCCCATTACAGAAGGGGAAACTGAGGCCGGAGAGAGGGGAGAGTTCTGCTCAAAGTGACGCAGCCCTGGGGCTCACAGGCCGGGGTCCAGACTCTCCCTCCAGGGTGTGGCTCCTACGAGGACTATCAGTAGGTCACCTCTGCCCAATGCCAAGGAGGTGACTGGCATCCCTGGTGACTTGAGGGTGGCACAGTTTGGAGACAAATCCTGCCCAAAGCAGGACACGTGCCGCCGCTACTCAGAGCATCTCAGAGCCAGGCGTCAGGCTAATAGCTGGGTGCCAGCAGGCGGGGGGGGGGGGGGGTGGCGCTGGAGCACCCTGGGCCTCCAAGCTCAGCAGCACCGCCATGTCCCTCTGCCCCCAGGGTTCGCCTCGGTCTCCAGGCGCCGCCTGTGCTTGGGCTATGCTTCTGGAACCAGACGATGACACTGCACAGTCCCAAGGCTCTGGGACCTGTGAACGGGGGAAGCCAGCAGGCCTGGCGCAGCCCTCGGGGCCCTGGTGTCCTTCCTGGGGTGTCCCGGGGAGGCTTCCCAGGGTCGAGTCTGCAGGGACCAAAGACGGGGCTGCTGCAGCCATCTGCAGGGCTGGACAACTCTTCCCTGGTGGGCGGGAGGCTGGGGCTCCGAGGCAGGGCTCCTCATGCCAGCCTTCCCCGGGACCTCTGCCAGCCGTGTCCCCTGGCCCAGGCTCCCGGCCCTGCCCGCTGTCCCCACGAGCCGGGAGCCGGGCAGCAGGAAAATGCATGTCAGCACTGCCCGCCACATTCCTGAGGTCCCCTCCTGGCAGCGGCCGTCTCCCCGTCCGCCTAACCTGAGAGCCACACTGGTGGGCGCCGGCCCGGCCCTACCGCCTCTGCTCCCCACAGCCTCCGCCCCAGGAACACCCTCGCCGGCCGCGGGCCACGGTGCTGGAGGCCCGAGCCAAGCTGAGGCTTTCAAGTCCGTTCCCAGGGGCCCCCGAGGCTGCCACCGCCTCCAGCAGGCTGGGTATTTTGGGGGACGTCCCCTAAATGAAAACAGGGCAGGAATGCTGGAGGCTGAGCGTGGTGTCCCCCAGGGCTGGGTGCGGCCTTGGAGCTGGGCAGCTCAGAGAAGGGGGGGAAGGAGGCAAGCGGAGGCTGGAGAGAGGGACCGGGCAGGAGCCCAGGGAGTGGCTGGGACGGTGACGGCAGAAGGAGAGGGGGCCGGTGAGAGGTTCAGGCCTCCTGGGGGGGCCTCAAAACCATTCGCAGGCATAGGGAGCCATCTCTCCGTGACCCCACTCACCCTCTCTGCCACCCTTCCCATCTGTGCAGTGAGAAGTGACCATCTGAAGCCGCGTGGTGCGGGCCGGGTGGAGGGCCGCCGGACGCTGGGCTCGGGCCTCTGGCACAGCTGTTCTCAGCCCGTCCTGTCTGTCATCTGCGTGTGCTGGCCCTGGGGGCAGTGTCCTCTCGGGGTCCTGCTGCCCCTGGGTCACAGCACCAAGTCCCCCCACGTGCCCTCCGGGGGCCCACGTGTCTCAGGAGGAGCCAGGAGCTGTAACCCAGGCCCCTCCACTGCCCCCTCTGCCCCGCGAGATCCCCACAACCAGCTGTGCCTCTCTGGCCTCACCTTCCCAGGCCCTGTGAAGGTCAAGATGGATGCACCTTCAAGGTCAACTTTCTACAGAGGGGGAAACTGAGGCATGGAGGTGGAGACCATGTGTCAGGCTGGGGCTCCAGCCCCTCCCAGGCCCAAGGCAAGCAGTTCCTGGCTTCCAGGCCCCTGCCCTGCCGCCATGGGATCCCAGAGCCAGCCCCCGCCCTCCTCCGCCTGGGCCTGGCCTGGTCCTGGCGGCGTGAGTGCCCCCTTCTGGGAAGTCCTTTGCTTTCCTTGACCCCCTTGAACATCACAGTGCACCGCGGGCCGTGGGTCCAGGCCCTGAGGACTCCCCAGCACAGCCACTCCCGGTCCCCGAGCACCTGCCTTAAAAGCCAGGACTGGCCCAGGCCCTGTGGGAGGGGCCGGGGGCCGGGACACAGTGAGACTCCTAGAGATGACTGACCCCAAGGTCCTTGGCCATCAGGAACTGGAGCCGTCTTACTCCCAGGCCCTCTGGGCCGCCGCAGGCCACGCCGGGAAGCTGTCCTCCTCAGTGGCCATCGAACCTGGGGCCAGCCCCAGGGCAGCAGGAGCTTCGTCTGGCCCTTCAGAAGGGCCCGCAGCCCTGCAGAGCCACCCAAGCAGAGGCGGTTGTGACCTCGGCCCAAGGAGGCCCGTCACAATGGTACGCTGTGAGGCCTGTCAGGGCCTGGCCCCTGGGAATGTGCCAATAATGGGTGTGAACCCGCGTGGCAGCCACGGGGGCCCACTCGGGGGACACCGCCTGGGACCCCAGGAGCGATGACCCATGGTTTTTTGAGAGCACAGGGCCCTCCGTCCCCAGCTGGTGGGGGGCACGGACAGGCGCGAGGGGCAGGTGGAGGGGCCAGGCTGGGGCCTGGGGCGCCGCCGCGCTCAGCCCCTCCCAGCTCTGACCTCGGGCTGACCCCTCTCGGACTCGGGGTTCACATCCCCACAGTGGGGCTGAGCGGGCTCATCCTCCTGGCTCGCGGGGCCAGCACGTGACACAAAGGCAGACAGTCTCCCGTCACCCCCGCAGTGAGCTGAGGGGGGACCTGATCTAAGGATCGAGAGGCCGCTTGCAGCCTGCAGACACCCCGGGGCGGGGTGAGCAGGGCCAGGCCACCCCCAGAGAGGGGGCTGCCCTGGGGCCCCTGGCCGACGGCACTGTGACCTCTGGGAACGCGCTGTCCCTCTGCGAGCGGGTCCCCAGCTCTGCCGGCCTCCCTAGAGCCCACAGCCCATCGTCGGTCAGGCAGCACGGGCTCTGGAACAGACAGGCAGCCCCAGCGCAGGCAGAGCAGGGCCGGGGCAGCGCCTGGGCACCGTCCCCCACCCGGCGGCAGCAGGGACCCGGGACAGCACAAGACAGCGGAACAGCCTGGGGCCGCTTTCTCACAGGCACTTGGGCTGGTATTTTTAGCCCCAGAGCCCGAGGCTGCAGGACAAGAATAGCCTCGGGCAGTGGGAACGGCTGCGTGGGGGGCGGGCCGTGCTGCAGGGACTCTGTCCACGCCGTGGCCTCCGTCCGGCCAGCTCACAAAATCAAAACGGCAAAATCCAACACAGAGGCTTCGGTGGCCACTCCCCCGAGGGGCCATGACCAGGAGAAGGGCGGCCGTCCTTGTAGAGGGCCCCACTGGCCTCGGGCCACCTTGCCCTGTGCGGCCCAGGGCCCCAGTGCTCAGCGGGTGACAGAGTGTGCTCCTAAGGCAGCGTGGGGGTCCAGGGCGTGCTGGCACTGGGATCCCGCTGGGGGCTCCAGCCGGGGTGGGGGTGCCCATCCCAGGTCACCCAGCCAGACGCCTGTGCACAGCCAGCTCCTGGGGGGTGTGAGAGTTCTGTTCCAGGGCGGTCAGTCACCGTCCTGCCCCTCCCCCTCATGCATTTCCCTGGGGGGTGGTCCCTGGACATCTAGGCTCCCCCACCCCCACCAGGCACACCTCGGCTCTGTCCAAATCCTCAGCCTCCATCACACAGGTTCCACCACTGACCCAGCCATCTGGCCTTTGTCCCGGAGCCAAAACCTCCAGAGAGCGGGGATCCCAGGCTTGGACACGTTGGCACTCAGCGAAGACAAAGAACCTGAGAAGCCAGGGACACCCCAAGATTCACAGGGCGGGCCCCTCGCCCAGTCCTTCCTCAGCTCTGAAGCCCTCCACGGCTCCCCAGTACCTGCAGCAGCTGGAAACGCTGTCAGCAGTGAAAACACGTCTTCTCCCCACGGGGAGGACGAAGAGGCTGAAGCGGATGACAGCGGAGAAACACTGACTGCAGCTGAGGGGGGCCTGAGGCCGGCCTGAAATCTGCCCCCCAAGGCAGGGCGGCAGCGGGGGGGCTGGACGGAGTCCAGTTGCCTTGGCTTGGCTTCCAAGCGGTGCCACCCACCCACATCGAAGGCCAACCGTGCCCCTCAGTGTGGGTCTCATCTGTAGCGGAAACACCCAGGCACCCGCCGGGGCACTGGGGACAGAGCGGGAAGGACCAGGAGGCCCGGTGGGCCCTGGGACATGGCCACGCTCCGCTGGTGCAGCTCGCGTCCCAGGTGCTGTCCGGAGACCTGGGGACCCAGGTCGGGCGGACGCGGAGCAGGGGCCTCTTCCAGCCCCTCCGCCCCACCCCGCCTCAACCCATGCTCTGCCCAGCTGGGCGCCCCCGGAACCCCTTCATCCTTCAGCTCCTCGTGCAGCCAGCCAGCCGGTTTTCATCCGAGTTTCCCGAGCACCAGCTGTTGCCTGCTGCTTGAGGCAGGAAGACATGGAGGAGCCCAGGACTTGACTCTCAGGACCCCCGGCTTGGCGGGAGAGCCAAGTGAGGAGACTGAGAAGGGAACCCCATCCCGGTGAGAGTGATAGCAGAGCTGGGGGGCCCCGAGGCTCGAGGGGTGGGGTGGGGGTCAGGGACACGTCCCAAAGCAGGTGACGTGCGAGTAGACACTGGCAAGAGGCAGGTGGAAGAGTGAAATGACAGTACTGTGAACGCTTGGGTCACACCAGGCGCCCCGTTAGCGAAGCCAGCACATTCCCTGCTGGGTGCCGGCAAGGCCACCTCCCAACTTGAACTTGGACTCTTCAATGCATCTCACCCGCACCAACATCACAAGCCCCTGGACCAGCCACTGGTAAACACCACTGCGCGAACGAGGGAGCGAGTGAACGGTCTGCTCCAGGAGGCTCCCGAAAAGTGGAGCCAGCCCAGGGGACAATGCTTTTGGGTGGCAGGGTGGAGAGGAGATTCCGACCTCCCCGGGAGCTGGGGCGGGGTCTCCCTGCTCCACCTGCACCCAGCCCGGGGCCACGGCACAAAAGCCCCAAGAAGTACCCAGCTCGGCCAGGGTTCTGTTCTCTTCTCCCGCGGCCGCCGCTGGCCTCCACTCGCCCACTCATTGCCCACTCTCAGGTCTTTCCGGTGTGTCCACTGTGCCCTGGCCCCCTGTGGTCCAGGACCATGTCCGTGAGAAGCAGACACCATGTCTGTCCGCGTCCCTGCACTGGGGGGAGGCGGAGTCTGTTAGAAAGCGGAGGATGAAGTGAGCAGGGCAGAGGGATCGGCGCGCTGGGGGCAGGGGTTCGGGCCACGGTCCCTGGGAACTGATGCCCAGGCGGAGGGAGGGGTCCCTGCGAAGGCCCAGGCGGCCGTTTGCCGCGTCGGCTGCTGACAGCACTTGGGTTTTACTCCGAGTGACGCAGGAGGAGCCGGTGGACGATGAGGCCTTATCCCCACGGCGTGGCCTGGCCGCTGGGCTGAGGATAACCTGGAAAGGGCGCGGATGGAGGACAGGAGACCCGCGAGGACAGCGAGGGAGATGGGGTGGCGGCTCGAACCCTGCCACCGCCGGGGGTTGCGGCAGGTGCTCTGAGCCTGGTTGTACTTGGGGCAGCGGAGGGGGCGGCCAGCAGGATTTTCTGACCGATGGGATGTGAAGCGTGAGAGGAAGGGGGCAGCTGTGGCTGGTATGGTCATGCCATCCCCCACCCCCCCAGTGTCATGTCCGAATCCTGGAAGATTGTCCCGAGACTATGTGACCTCACATGGCAGAAGGGACTGGGCAGGTGTGATTCGGTTCAGGGTGCTGAGATAGCCCTGGACTAGCCAGCGGGGCAGGGGAGTCTCCAGGTCCTGACAGTGGAAGGGAGTTGGGGTGGGGAGGGAGGTGGTCCAGTGCAGGGAAGAGCCAGTGTCAAAGGTGGGCCCAGCACGGCCCCTGGGCCTCTGGAGGGAGTGAGCCGCACCCACGCCCAGCGCAGCCCAGGGGCCGCGTCAGCCTCCAGGCCATGGGAGAACGCACGGGTGCAGTTCTCAGCCACTGTGGCTGCGGCCACAGGGAGCCGACACGGGGCCCAGCGAGCCTCGCTGACCTTCATGCCCACAGGGGGCCTGCTGGCCATCTGTGGTCCGTGGATGGAGACGCAGAGCACCCAGGTGCATGCTGGGCCCGCCCCCTGGGCGGCCGTGATGTTGCAGCAGGGGACATGATGCAGAGTCGCCCCAGGTGATGGAGAGAAGGTGGCCGGTCAAAGAGGCCGCGCCCAGACAGGTGGTCAGTCCCTCGGGCACGTTGCAGACAGCACCTCAGATCTGGAAACACACCCTGGCCGCGCTGGAGTGCGCGTCAGGAATTCGTCACTTTTCCTGGCTGGGGGCATGCCTCGTGACTTGTGTTAGTCCGAGGGCCGGGCTCCAGCTGTGACGGCAGAGCGCACCTGACCTTCACGTCAGCACCGTTTCCACACCGTCGGCCTCCACGGGGTTTCAGCAAACGCCGGGCCCCCCAGCACCGGCCCTTTTGCAGGGTCTTCAGGAAGACTCTCGTCCAGAGCTGTCAGGCAGTGCGGTACTCGGATTCGTTTTCTTTTTTAAATTAATAGACTTTTTTTTTAAAGACTTTATTTAGTTTTACAGAGAGGGGAAGGGCAAGAGAAAGAAAGGGAGAGAAACATCGATCAACTGCCTTTCTCACACCCCAACTGGGGACCTGGCCCGAAACCCAGGCCTGTGCCCTGACCAGGAATCGAACTGGCGACCTTTCCATCTGCGGGACAGCACCCAACCCGCTGAGCCGCACTGGGCGGGGCTAGACGCTGCCTTTTGGAGTAGTTTTAGCTTTACAGAAACATTGGACGGAAAGGACAGAGGGTCCCTGCACCCTCTCCCCGACCCTAAGACCCGTTACAAAGGTCTGGCACCATCATTACATGTGCTACCGTTGATATTGTCCTGCATCCCACGCCGCAGCCGCGGGCAGAGCAGTTTCGCTGCCCCAGATCCTCTCTGCTCCTCCTGTTCGCCCCTCCCCCCCCAAGCCCCCGGCACCCGCTGAGCCGTTCATTGTCTCCGTTGCATTGCCTTCCCAGAGGGTCACGCAGTTGGGACCATGCCGCGTGCGGCCTTGTCAGATGGAGTCTCTCACTCGGTGACGCGCATCCACGTTTCCTCCACGTGTCTTCGTGGCTGGACGGCACGTTTCTTTTCAACGCTGAATGATTTCCTGTGGCCCAGATGGGCCGCCGCTGAGGTACCCACGCCCCTGCTGATGGTGGTCTTGGGCGCTTCCAGTTTGGGGCAAATAGGGACGCGTGAGCCTAACCACGGTTCTGCCAGCGTCAGGGGCGACGGTCTCCAGCCATCGAAGGGCGTCTGTGCAGGACAGAGTTAGGGGGTCCCAGGGCTCCTGGGGGAGAGCCCCGTGGCGGGGTGGGGGAGGGAGAGGTTGCTGGGAAGGGGGGCTGTCTGGCCGTGGCGGGCATCCTGAGGAGACTTTCCCTGACGTCCTGCCCTCTTCTCCCCGTGAGGTCCAAGCAGAGACCAAAGAAAACCAACAGGGACGCTGGTCAGGAGGACCCCAGTGCCCCAGGGGGCACACTTCTCCAACTGTCACGGGGAGCTCGGCTGTCTAGCTGCCATCGTCACCCTGTGCGCCTTGTCACCCTGAAAGACAGCCCCAGGTCAGGGAGTGAGTCTTTCAGCCCAGGCCTGCCCCACCCCCCAGGGCCACAGAGCATCAGCCTGGAGCAGATGTTGCGGGGCAGATCTTCAGCATGAACTGGGGGGCCCTCAGCTGCACCCCGCAGCCATCAGCCTTGCCCCTGGCCCCCGGCTGGCTGGCGGAGAAGCAGGAGACCGAGGAGGGTTGGGGTTGAGGCCGTCCAGGGCCCGGCTTCCACGGCTCCTGCCACAGAACCGCCCCCGGCAGGATTATCGGTGCCCGTGGGAGTCTCCTGCCCAGGAAAACAGGAAGCCCTGGGACAAGATCCTTTGCCTTCCTCCTATTGTCATCACCCGATTGTTCTTTGCAAGACGACGCCATCCGACTGCCACACCGCTGCTCCGCTGGGGAGGCTGGGGGCCGGGAAAGGGGCCTGTCTGTCCAGCACAGCAGGCCAGCAGCTGCGAATACACAGAACAACCTTGACCTCCACCTGGGCTTTCAGGGCAAACCCAGGGGGCTTTCCGAGGCTGTGGGGGCTGGGCAGAGTGGGGCCTGTCCTGGGAACGGCCCTTTCAAGTGCCTCCTGCCCGCGGAGGGACAGAGGCAGCGTGGGAGACAGGGGAGCTGCCTGACTGAGTGACAGTGATGCTGGGTGGGCGGGGCCGCGTGGGGCAAACCGGCGACGGGACTCCCTGGGCCTGGGCCCTGCCATGAACTGAGTGAGATGGGAGTTGTGGGGGTGACCGCCAGGGGACGGCTACCTTCCCAACGGAACCTCAAGGCGAGAGGCGGGTTTCCCCAAGAGGCCCGCCTCCAGCGGCAAAAAGGAGATCAGAGGTGACTCGGGAGAAGGCGACCCGACCCCAAGGCACTTCTGTAAAGGGGTTACAGCCTGTTACTGGTCCCACACAGGATTTTCCAGGACCCCTGGGGTCCTGCCCCCACCCCCCGGCATGCACACAGGCACACACGCCTGCCCACGCACACATGCGTGCACACGGAAGCTGCTCAGAATGTCTTCTCTAGGAAATGGCTGTGCCCTTGCTTCCTGAAGAACTTTTAGGGACGCGGGACTCCCTGACCCTGCGGTCCAAAGTCCTCGAAGGAAATGGGCTCAAAGGTAATGGGCCTGAGTCCCAGCTGACCCCTTCATCCTTATCTCTCTGCACCTGCCGACCTGGCCCAGGGGCTCCCATCCTGGGCACCACGTGGGATGGCGTGTCTCAGGAGAGGAAAGAGAGGGGGCAAAGCTTAGTGACGGGGACATCTTGGGCAATAAGAGTGGCTGAGATGATGGTGCTGGTGGCCAGCCAACCTCCAGGGGATGGGATGCCCTGACCCCAGGGCTCTGACAATAGTAGCAAGCTGATGGATTAGGGTGGCCCTGGAGTCCCAAGTCTCTGCCATGCCGGCTGCCTCTTTTCCTGCTGACCAAGGGCAGCTGCTGTAGGCCAGAGAAGGGGGCTGGTCCACAATATTTCAGCGCAAGTGGCAGAAAGCCAGCTCAAACTGGCTACCGCTTAAGGGAAGAGTCAGTTGAGGTACAACAGCTTCAGGTGTGGCTGGTTCCAGGAGCCCATCTCAGAACTTGGTGTTTCTCCCCCTCAGCTCTGCTTTCCTCTGTGTGGGCATCATTCTCGGGCCGAACAACCACCGTCTCCTCGTCCCCGGGCACTGGGGGTCCGAAGTCAGGGCAGGGCAGCAGGGACAAGTCGGCTCTCCTCCGCGGTGCTCAGGCCTCCACTGGGAACACCGGACGCCTGGCGTGCACCCTCTCAGCCCCTTCACTCCTGCGTCTGGGACCCAGACTGGGGGACTGGAAGGTGGGGCTCAGCCAGGTAGAGACGGCAACACCCACGCGTGGCCTCTCTGCGTGGCATGGGCTTCCACACAGCAAGGCCACGTGGGGGAGCCAGACTTTGTGCGTGAGAGCCTGGGGTGAGCCAAGGAGGACGTGGCCCCACACTCTCCCACACGCAAGAGGAGACACGTAGGCCTCCCCTCTCCAAATGCAGAGCGTTCATGGCCACGTTTTAAAGCCTCCACAGGCTCAAATGGGATAATCCAGCGGATCTCAATGGGGGGCCCCCAGGGAGTGTTGGGCAAGGCCTGAGTTTCACATCCCCCAACATTCATACGTCGAAAGCCTAATGCCCAAGGTGACAGGACCGGTCAGTGGACCTTGGGGACGGGATTAGTGCCCCTATGAGAGAGGCCCAGAGGGCCCTGTCCCCTTCCCCCACACGGGGACGCAGAGAGAGACGGGCGGCCTGCATGTGGAGG
>PVJI01030058.1:0-14721 GCA_004026765.1 Micronycteris hirsuta | reverse complement strand
GCAGATAAAGTGCTTCTCAGATAAGGTCAAGTTCAAGGAGTACATCATCATGCAGCCTCTACTATATGAAATGTTAAAAAGTTTCATATGAGGACTCAGGAGCGAAGGCACCAAGGCCAGATCAGCTACCAGGAAATTCAGATCAGCCACAGCCAAGACGCTTCTGAGGTAAGCAAGCAAAATACAACCATAGAAACAAAATAGGACCAGAGACATTGAAGTTTAGAACATTCTGGCAGTAACCAGAGGGGAAGGGGAGAAGGGGGACAAAGGTATTCAGGAACTGCTATAAAGGACACATGGACAAAACCAAGGGGGAGGGGGGAAGCAAGGGAGGGAGGTGGGTTTGCCTGGGGTGGGGTGGGGGGAGGGTAAATGCAGACAACTGTAATTGAACAACAATAAAATAATTTAAAAAATAATTTTTTAATCTTACTCATGTATTGATAATTAAAACAGAAAGCCCCTTTCAAAGGGAAGAAAAATAAAAGAATAATCAAAGTTGGTGAAATAAAGCTACTTACTTATAAGCTATCATTTATTAATTTAATAAGTATTCACTAAGCTTGTCTTCATAAGATCTTCACATCTTACCTATGAACACAGAGCAATAGGGTCGCTACCTTCTGCTTTCCACTCTGTGATAACTCTTGCACCCAGAGCAAGCTTTCACAGCCTGAAAAGCAACTAAGCTGTCCTTAGATGATGGCGCCACCTCGTGGCTCGTTGACAAATCTGCTACAGGCCGTGTCTCTCAAGTTCTCTATCTCAGACAGCAACCTTTTCGCATTTCCTTCCCTCCTCTTCCCCAATTCTTGCCCTGCAATTTCATACAAATTTGTCTTTTTCATCTTACCTTATCTGTTCTCATGTCAAATTCTGAGAAAAATAAATAAGTAAACATACCAGCTTAAGTGTTTTAAATAAGCATAAGAAGAGAACACCAGTTATATGTTTATATCAATGAAAAGAAAAGTCATGAGATGGAAGACATGAAGCAAGAGCAACAACAGAAATTTCACCATTTCCCTCTACTGCTTCATCAATCCCTCATTAACTTAATTTACTCAAGTGAAAAAAATCTCTCGCTAAGTCCTAGGATAGCAGCACTTTGCTTTCTCATTAGAAATGAATATAACTGCAGCCAAGTCACAGATTGGAAAGCTTTAAAATTTGTAGGCTAATCTGAGAATTTCTGTCACTTCTAACATTGTGCCTTTAAGGAACTGCATTCTGAATTCAAATAGTTTTTAATTATGGCCCTTTTATGGAGGGACTTCCTATAATTCCAACTTAGTATATTATAGAAAGAGTAAGTTGTTTCTAAAGTATCTGAACAAGTATGGCTCAGAGACTGGTCTGCAAAACAGGAATAATAAGCCTGGCTGGTGTAGCTCAGTGGATTGAGCGCGGGCTGGGAACCAGACGGTCCCGGTTCGATTCCCGGTCAGGGCACATGCCTGGGTTGCGGGCCAGGTCCCCTGTGAGGGCCATGTGAGAGGCAACCATACATTGCTGTTTCTCTCCCTGTCTCCCTCCCTTCTCCTCTCTCTAAAAATAAAAATAAATAAAATCTTTAAAAAAAAAAAAAAAAACAGGAATAATAAAACTTGGGTTTTTTTAGGAACAATTCAAAAAATACTTTACAATAGCTAATATAATACCCGATAAATATGAGATGTTCAATATACTCTACCAGGTGAATATTTTGAGAGTATGCATACAATTGGACTGATGTTCATTTTGGGTCATTTTCTTACCAGTATTTAGAAACATAAATCACAGCTAAAATTTTTAATACAAAAAATAAGATGATTTATTTACATGATCTCTGAGTTTATATATGGCTCTAAGAATATCCCAAAATTTGGAAATGCTCAGAATCTCTGTCCCAACTACAAACAATTCACAGGAACCTTTTCATAATCCAATATTGTCTATAGTTTCAGGGCACAAAATAAAACTATTTTCCCCAATGCATCACTCCCCACCTATAGATTTTTTTCTATTAGGTGAGAAATTGTAAAATAGTCCTCTTATTTATTGTATTAATGTAAAATGAGTTTTGGTCTCTCTTGAAGCTGTCTTGTGTAATGTTTGAATATCTGCATATTAGCTATTATAAAGATAGTCCTATAGGTTGGTACATATGTTCCTAGGAAGTTGTTTAAAAGTTGAAGTTCTGAAAATCAAACAATAGACCTGTTGTAAAGAATTCCATCATATTATAACTACAAAATATTATAAAATCCCTAATCATGGTTCTTGCAGGTGAAAATCTTAGAAGAGGGATGGAGTAGAAAGCAGATGTAGTCAGAAAGAAGCTTCCAGCGAAGGGCCCAACGGTCAACAGCCTGTTATTCCAGGGGACCGAGGGAACTGAGAGGTGTCCCTTCTCCCATCACTCCCCAAGGGCAGACATTAGGAGCCCCGGAATTATGACTTCTCTGTTGCCCTCACCACCCATCCTCAGCCACCCCTTATCTAAGCGTACACAAAGAGCCTAGAGCAGGAGTGGGAAACAGGTATGCCCATTTCCATATCACCTAGCTATACCAAATCAACTTCATCCTTATCTCACTAACCTCTCACTTCAGTCCCTAGAAATCTCAAACTGTGCATGTATCAGAATCACCCAGAGAGCCTGATAAAATACAGATTGCTGGCCGCCGCTCCAGAGATCTGATTCAGTTGGCCTTGGATGAAAATCAAGAATTTGCATTTGCAGTAAGTTCCCAGGTGATACTGACGCTGTTGGTCCAGGGACCACACTTTGAGAACCTCTGCCTTAGAATATTCATTTTTCAACACAAATTTATTTTCAAAATCTTAGAGCCCAGTACATCACCTTTAGGCCTATGTATTTGATTACATGAATAGCAGGCCACACATGAAAAAGGCTAAAATCAGCTTATTCATATATGCTTTAAATAAAACTAATATTCCAAAAGCATCTTTTGCTAAAATAAATTCTTCAAAGAAGTTCATTTCTATCTTTTTTTTAAGTATACTTGAATTGAGATAAATTCCTTCTAACATATGGTACATTATCTTGAGTTTTTAGATATTTCAAATGCTTACTCTCTTTTTGTAGTCATGTAATCTTAATACAGCTGAATATTTTCACCGTAAGGACTCAGAAAAATTTTTATTATAGAACATCAGCTACTCTAAAGAATTGTAGAACAAATTGACCTTGGCTTCTTTATGGAGACCTTCACAGAATGTGTCATCAGTTCCTTCAAAGTATAGTAATTGGGTACAGTTAGAAGAGGATTTCATCTTTAAACCAAAATATAAGGAAGTAGTAATATAATAAAGACATTCAGGATAAAGATAACTATTTACAGGGGCTGTGAAGTGATCATAAATTTAATAAAAGCACTCTTAAACAGTAAAACTTATCTGAATATTTTGTTAATACTGAAGACTCTCAATTTCTTATAAATTATTTAACTTATGTTTGTATGAGGCATAGATCTCCCCTGTCCCAACTGATGGCAGTGTGTCTTCTGAGGGGAGGTCCAACCTTGGTACCTTACAGGGAACATCTGAGTGAAGGTCACCATCGTATTTTTTCCCCACAGTCAGAAACCCCCAAACTCTTTGTAATTTTGTAGCTCTCATTCCTACATGATAACCATTCTTATACTACGGTGAATATGCAGGTTCATTTCCAGAATAAATCACTGTATATTTCCCTAAGAAATCTTCTAAACAACCAGCTACTCTTGAATTCCTTATGAATGACTCTAGTAATTCCCAAGACAATATTCATCTCAAGAATTGCCTTCTATCTCTGTATAAAAGATAATTGCATCAGCTATTGCAAACTGAGTTTTAAGCTGCATATTCACCACTCAAAAGTTTATCTAATTAATAAGCAGAAAGAAAAAGAAATTGAAAATTGACCCAATTATTAATCTTCATGATTAAATTGGCCAGTGACTTATTTGATCATTTATTGATGGTAGTTGCTTCAAAAATCATTCATTTGGGTATTAGACTTAGGGTGATCACTCCATGAGTTATATAAGTGTCTAAAAACTACATTGTACACCTGAAACTAATATTGTATATCAACTGTAATCGAAAAAATTTAAATACTTTTTTTAAAGAGGAAAAAAGCATTTGTTGACTCGGTTTAATGCATATACTTAACAAGTTTCAAACACAATGAATTAGAACATTAGCTAGATATGTGGTTTAAAAAATATTTAATATTTCTTTGAATAATCCTGCAAAGGAAGTCAGTTTAAACGCACAAACTACATAATCCAGTGGTTCTCAACCTTGACTACAAGTTGAAATTATCTGTGAAGCTTTAAAAAATATTGATACCTGTGTTCTACCTCCAGAGATTTTTTATTTAATTGGTTTATTTAAATGGGATTCTAAACCAGAACCACTGACCTAGTTGAGAAAATTACCAGATGGAATTATATAGGTCAACCTAAAATTCCTATTTTCCTTAAATATCAAAATAAATGTTTCTTAATAATTTCTATAATTGGATTAATGGATAGAGACATTCATCAAATAATGTATTCTCTAAATCAAGACACTTTTGAAAGTGAAAGTGGTTACTATCTGTGATTGGCCCAGGACAACAGGAGTAACCAGGACTGTCTGGGCAAAACAGAGGACCATGTGGTCACTCTACTTATAGAAGACTTATTGAGTACTTTTAACTATATGATTTGTTTGGGGATTTTTATATAGTGTACAGTTACATATTCTAAGATATTTTGAGGTTTTTAATGACAGATAAACAGTTCCACTAATACTTGAAAGGTTAACATTTAGATTCTCAATTCATTGATAAATGCCTATTTACCTAGGATCACGTATACAGAGAAGATTTTTGGACTAAATTAAGATTTGCAGGAGAGCAAATTAAAATAGTAAAGATAATATTTTAAATATCATTAATTGTATGTGCCAACCCCATTTCAATGTATAATCGCATACAATAATGCTGAGTCTCAAAAATGGTAGATTAAAATAATTCATTTCTGCTTTTAATTAAAATTGAGAAAGTAGGAACTAATAATATAATGCGAGTCAGAGCTGCATGTGTGCAGCATCAAAGATAAGGAGGGGATTGCAACAAGGGTTTGCTTCTTGAGTTCCTTGAAAATTCACAAGGAAGCAGAGAGAATGGAAGCTGGTGGCTGTCAGACAGGCACATGATAACACACGAAGCAGCTCCTTTGTTGGCTGACTTGCCAGAAGCCATTCCCTTAGTCCTCTAATCACTCAAGGTCACCAGCAACATTGTCCGTATACACCCAGTGTGAGAGCCTCTGCTTTCTCTATGGGATCTGACGGGTACATCCACTTGGGGTGTTTTAGTGGTAATCTCTATCAGATCTTAATGCCAGCTGGGCTTGAAGGTGATAAATAATCTCCTGTTCTGCACAGAGGCATAAATGAAAGGGTCACAGGTGTCTGAAAAAAATCAGAGACACATTATGCTGCTCTATGAAAAAATCCCACCAGATCACTACGTAAGATTGACTTACTGCCTCCTCTATGCCCTTCCTGAATATCTGAAGTCCTTAGAGTACAATGAGTAAACGCCTGTTTCCTTGTTTTGCAAAGAGTGTGACATGAAGATCAGGAGGTTGCCCGTCTCTGCACAGATTATAGATTTCTCTAACTCAGAGCAAATCTCAGTTTATAGGAGCTTTACCCACTTGCATCAGAATGGCTTCTATGTACTGGTCACACTATGTTATTACTACAATTGTGAAACTGAGTTCCACGAAAGACTTTGTCCATAGCCAGAAACTGGAACAACAGCTTTTAAGAGTATTTCTGATGACAAAGAATAGCCTAATCTTAAGAAAGCAAAACCTCAGTGCTGGCTGGTGTGGCTCAGTGGATTGAGCATTGGCCTGTGAACAGAAAGGTTGCTTGTTTGATTCCCTGTGGGGCACATGTCTGGGTTGTGGGCCAGGTCCCCAGCTGGGGGTGTGCAAGAGGCAACTGATCAATGTTTCTCTCCCTCCATTCCCCTCTCTTTTTCCTTCTATTCCTCTCTCCCTACAAATTAATGAATAAAACCTTTTTTTAAAAAAAGCCTCACACTGAAATTTTTATTCTCATCCCAGGACCATATAGCCCTTAAAAAGACTCTCCCAAAATGCATGCTTTGTGCCACCAAATGGTTGAAATGTTCATTAGAGATTACCCAGAACAATAATTTACTGACCAAATATTTGAGGGGAGTGTTGAATTAACAAGGTTAAATGGATTTTATTACAGCAGCCTCTTCAGGGTCTAAAATGCACTGTGAATTTCAATAAAAGCAATAGAGGATGCATGTTAACACAAAATTATGAGGCCTTGCAATCCTTTTTTGTTAGAGAAGCTCATGGAATGAGCAGTCTGAAGAATATACTGTATGACATATTACATTATGGTCAGTAATTTTTTAACTAAGAATCTTTCCTTAGCCTCCCTGGTACAGCTTAAACCAACTAGCTTTTGTCCCCAACTTTGTGGAAAATTGAGAATATTAACTACCAACCAAGAGGCCTATAGTCAGCAAAATATTCTTTAAGAATAAAACTGAAATAGGGGAAGAGTCAAGTCAAGGAACATGTATGAAGGACCCATGGAAAAGGACAACAGGGGAGAGGACTGAATGTAGGGGAGGGGGGTAGGTAGGGCAGGGGAGAGCACTGGGGGAAAAATAGGGAAAACAGTAATTGAACAAAAATAAAAAAATTTAAAAATTAAAAAGAATAAAAGTTAAATATAGATATTAACAGACAAATAAAAACGGAGTTATCACCAGCAAACTTTTTAAAAAAGAAATACTCATTAAGTTATTCATTAGGGAAAAAAATCCCAGATGGAAGTGCAGAGGTTCAGACATACTGGCGATGAAAGGGGCAAACATGTGGGTAAATTGGGAAGAGGGTTAATGGAGTTAAAGTATACCAGGACCCTTGCATTGCTCAAGAAGTGGTAAAAGCATAAATTTAAATTAGACCTTATATCAAAGATTCATGACATAATACCAATATTTATCAGTGAAAAAAAGAGAGTAAAAGAGTATATAACTAAAGATAACAATGGAAAAAATAAAACAATAAAAACAATACAAAACAATACAAAAAGGTTAAAAGGAACTTAACATAAATGGTACAAATAGAAAATACATAATAAAGTAGTAGATTTATACCCAACTATATCAGTGGTTACAATAAATATAAATAGGTTAAATCATTCAATTAAAAGATAAAAGATGTCAGTGCTGGCTGGTGTAGCTCAGTGGATTGAGCACGGGCCTGAGAACCAAGGGGTTGCTAGTTCGATTCCCAGTCAGGGCACATGCCTGGGTTGCAGGCCAGGTTCCCAGTGGGGGGCACATGGGAAGCAACCACACATTGATGTTTCTCTCCCTCTTTCTCCCTCCCTTCCCCTCTCTCTAAAAATAAATAAATAAAATATTTTTAAAAAAGATAAAAGATGTCATACTAGACTTCTAAAAAGCACAAATATTTGCTTCTTACAAAAGACACATCTTATACATAAAAATATAGAAATAATGAAAAGAGAAGGGTAAAAGTTTATATATTATCATATCAGTATAAAGTTTATATATTATTATATCAGTAAATCAGTCAATAAAGTAGGACTTAATGCAAATATTATTATTACAGGTAAGATATATGTGACATATATAATACATAACTAAACCTAGCATAAAGATGCTACATATATATGTATATATAGCACCTACCATACAAATGATTTATATTTGATATATCAAAATTGACAGAATTAAAAATAGAAATGGACAAATCCATAATCATAGTGGAAGATTTTAACAAACCTCTAGCAGCAGTTGGTAGAACAAGCAGCTATTAAATTAGAAAGGATATAGGAGATTTTAAGAATACAATGAAGAAACTTGAACTAATTGCTAGTTTTTAACAATGAATGCAAAAATGAAAGAATACACATTTTTTTCAAGTACACACAGAACAAAAAAGCAAGCAAAGGAAGTAAAATTTTCAAAATTGGAAGGCTCAGTATTTATTTTTAAATGTCATTTCTCCTAAAATTCATCCTTAGGTTCAGTAAAATCCCATTCAAAATCCTAACAGTTTGTGTAAATTGATGAGTTGATTCCAAAATCATATGGGAAAAAAATGGCCAAAATAACTAAGAAATTCAATGTGAGAGAACTTAGTCTACTAGTAGCATACATAAATTATTATAAAGCTATACTAATAAGAGAGGGTAGAATTGGTATAAGCATAGACATATATACCACAGTAATAGAATAGAAAAACCCATATATATGTAGATACTTGAATTATATCAAATAGAACACAATAGCAATGGGGGAAATGACAAACTTTTCAAAAAATTATGCAGGTTCAACTGGCTATCCATATAGGCAAAAAGGAAATTTGATCCCTTTCTCAAACTTCACATAAAAAAAATCACCTGGCTGGAGTAGCTCAGTGGATTGAACGTGGGCTGGGAACCAAAGGGTCCCGGTTCGATTCCCAGTCAGGGCACATGCCTGGGTTGCAGGCCAGGTCCCCAGTGAGGGCCATGTGAGAGGCAACCACACATTGCTGTTTCTCCCTCTCTTTCTCCTTCCCTTCTCCTCTCTCTAAAAATAAATAAATAAAATCTTTAAAAAAAAATTAAAAAAAAAAACTTCACATAAAAAATCAGTTTTGGGTAAACTGAAGGTCTAAATGTAAAAGTAAACAATCAAAATACTAGAATTAATAGATTCCTGATCTTTGGGTAGATAGATTTCCTAAACAGGTTACAAAAAGCATTAACAATAAAAGGAAATCAGACAAATTGGACTACATTAAAATTAAGAATTCCTATTCATCAAAACACACACTTACAAGAGTAAAAATCAAGTTAATGGGAAAGGTATGACAAAAGAAAATTGAAAAACAGGAAGAAATTTGACCAGGTTCTTCACAAAGATGAAACGCTAAATGACCAATAAACTTATTTACTAAGTAAGTATCACAGATGTTAAAATGGTTGTGGCTAATACTAATTTAAATATTTACAAAATGCCATTTAGATCTAATATTGATATATTAAATAGAAGAATGAAAAGTATCTCATGTTTATGGGATAAGGTTATAAAGAATTGCAATTCAAAATAAGTGGCTGAACAGGGGCATAATATGGATTGAAAATAGCCTCTTCAAAAATGGCGTTGGAAGACCTAGGCAGCTACATACAAGAGGTATTACAGAATTGTATACCTGGAAACTATAAATTTTATTAACCAATGTCACCCCAATAAATTCAATAAAAAATGGCCCATAAAATTTTAAAAATCAGTAACTAACTGTGATGATTAATTTTATGCATGAAATTGACTAGCCAGAGGGTGCCCAGATTGAACATTATTTCTGGTCATGACAGTAAGGATGTTTTCAGATGATATTAGCATTTAAATTGGTGGGCTCGGTAGATTTTCCTCCCCAATGTGAATGGTTATCATCTGTTCTCTCAGTAGACTTCCCTCCCCAATGTGGATGGTCATCATCTAATAGAAAAGGTGGAGGAAGAAGGAATATACCCTTTTGGTTCTGCCTTGCTCTTTTAGGTGGGGCATCAAATCTTTGATCTTCAGGATGAGATTTACACCATCAATTCCTCTGGCTCTCAGACATTTAAATGTAGATTGAATTATACCATTGGCTTTCCCATGTCTCCAGCTTACATAATCACATGAGCCATTCCTCATTATAATTAAATACATATAATTATAGATTTCCAGTTGAGATGGCAGCATAGGTAAACATGTCTGGACTCCTTGCACAACTACATCAAAATTATAACTAAACTATAGAACAACCATCATTCAGAATCATCAGAAATTGAGTTGAATGGAAGTCCAACAACTACAGAATAAAAAAAAACACATCCATCTAGACTGGTAGTAAGGGTGCAGATGTGAAACAGGCTGGTCCCACATCCACATGTGGTGCATAAAACTTCAGGAGGAATATCTCAGGAATGAGGAGTCCCAGCCCCACACTACGCTCCTCAACCTAGGGTTCCAGTGCCAGGAAGATAACTCCCCATAACTTCTGGCTGCAAAAACCAACAGGGTTTGAGTAGGTTGAAGTAAATTCTGGAGTCTCAAGCAGTTCCCCCTAAAAAACCAGACTCACTCCCTCAGCACTCCACCACCAGGGTAGCAGATTGAAAGGCACCAGTGGTATACAGGGAAGAACTAAAATGTTCGGCATCAAGGTGGGAGCCAAAGGACAGTTATCTCCCAGACAGGAAGGCAGGTAGAGGCCATTGTCCCTTTTCTGAACACTCCCCTCTCAGAGCCACAGAGCCAACAGGCTAGTGCCATATCTGAAACCCATCAAATGGCTAACACTGTTTGCCCCACCCTGGAGATCCCCTGAGGCTTCATCCCACCCAACTTATGGGCCCACCCAAGCTGTTAACAATAACTTTTCCATATGAATGGTTGGTCTTGGCTCATGCTTTACAACTTCCTAAATCCTCTCAAACAAGCAACAGCTGGTCTCAGTGAGCCACTAGCCCCTATACTTCTTGCTAAGTGACCCCAGGCCTGGCACTAGCAGCAGCCAGCCTAGATTCACTGCTTGGCTTTGCCTGGGATTCTCCAAGCCCAGCACAAGTAGCAGCTACCTCAGACTGCTCTATAGCTCAGGCAGGGTGGCCCTGAGCAAAACATAGGAGAGGGCTGACCTTGGCCTGCACCACTCAGGAAACTTCAGAGCCTGTTCACCAAGTGGACAGCTACAGACCACACTGGAGTACCACCACCCTGCCCCTGCACAGCTGACCCTGCACAGAGGGTGGAGGTTGGTGGTAAGTGGTCACAGCCAATCCATGCAGCTGACTGGCCTGGGTAAATCCTTCTCATTGATCTGCCAACAGCAATCAAGTCTCAAAAACAAGAGGAAGTGAACTCAGCCCACCTGAAGGGTGCACCCAGTACCAAGCTTAGGTGATAGGGGAGGCTATGCCACTGGACCTTACAGGACACCTACTACATTAGGCCACACACCCAAGACACAGAGTCAAAGAAGCTCTACCTAATACACAGAAACAAACACAGGAAGGTTACTAAAATAAGTAAGCAAAGAAACATGGCCCAAATGAAAGAAAAGATCAAAAATCCAGAAAAAGAACTAAATAAAATGGAAATAAGCAATCTATCAGATGCAGAGTTCAAAACACTGGATATAAGCATGCTCAAGGAACTAAGTGAGGGCCTTAATAGCATAAAAAAGACCCAGTCAGAAACAAAGGATACACTAATTGAAATAAAGAACAATTTACAGGGAAACAACAGTAGAGTAGATGAAGCTGAGAATCGAATCAATGACTTGGAACATAAGGAAGCAAAAAACAACCAATCAGAACAACAAATTATTATCAGAACAAGAAAAAAAAATCCAAAAAATAAATGATGATAATGCAAACTGCCTCTGGGACAACTGCAAGTGTTCCAACATTCTCATCATAGGGGTGCGAGAAGAAGAAGACAAAGAGCAAGAAATTGGAAATCTATTTAAAAAACTAATGAAAGAAAACTTCCCTAATTTGGTGAAGGAAATAGACATGCAAGTCCAGGAAGCACAAAGAATCCCAAACAAGATGGATGCAAAGAGGCCCACCCCTAGACACATCATAATTAAAATGCCAAAGGTAAAGATAGAAAGAGAATCTTAAAAGCAGCAAGAGAAAAGAAGTTAGTTACCTACAGGAGAGTTCCCATAAGACTATCAGATGATTAATCAAAAGAAACTTTGCAGGGTAGAAGACATTGGTAAGAAACATTCCAAGTCATGAAAAGCAGGGACCTATAGCCAAGATTGCTCTACCCAGCAAAGCTATCATTTAGAATCCAAGGGCAGATAAAGAGCTTCCCAGACAAGAAAAAAATAAAGAACATCATCATCACCAAACCATTATTATATAAAATGTTAAAGGAACTTATTTAAGAAAAAGATCAAAACTATGAACAATCAAATGGCAATAAATACAAGTCTATCAACAACTGAATCTAAAAAGCACACTAAGCCAACAAGAACAGAGACAGAATCATGGATATGGATAGTGTTTTAATGGTTGCAAGATAGAAGACGGGGTGTGAGGGAATGGGTGAAGAGGTAAAGGGATTAGAGATACAAATAGATAGTTTCAGAATAACCATGAGGATGTAAAGTACAGTATAGGAAATGGAATAGCCAAGGAACTTGCATGCATGACCCATGGATATGAACAATGGTGTAGGAATTGCCTGAGGGTGTGCCGGGTACTGGGAGGAGGGGGCAAAGGAGAAAAATTGGGATATCTGTAATAGAATAATCAATAAAATATAATTTTAAATATATATAATTATAATTATATATCCCCCCTGGCTCTGTTTACCTGTATAACCCTGAATAATACATTAACTTTGCCAGTTATCAGGGAAATGCAAATTAAAATCACAAGATCTACACATTCACAGGAATGTCTAAAATTTAAGACTATAAATCTCAAATGTTGGAAAGAATTTAGAGTGATGGAAATTCCCATATACTACCTATGATTATGTAAATTACCACAACCACTGCAATGAACTGAATGCTTGTGTCCCCCCACAATTCATATTTTGAATCCTAACCCACAATGTGATGGAATTAAGAGGTGGGGCCCTTGGGAGGTAATTAGGTCATGAAGCTGGAGCCCTCATTAATAAAATTAGTACCCTTATAATAGTCCCCAAAGGGCTCCCTTGCTCTTTTCTGCCATGTGAGTGTACATCAAGGAGTCAGCAGTCTGTAAGCTCACCAGAACTTGACCATGCTGGCATGGTTTATAAGCCACCCAGTCTACCGTATTTTGTTATAGCATCCCAAACTGACTAAGACACCCACTTTAGAAAACTGCTGAGATGCTTCAAAATTTGAATACACATGTATCTTATGATCTAACAACCCCACACTTTGTTATATGCTCAATATACATGTGTGCACATGTGCCCCAAATACATGTACCAAATTTTCATAGCAGTACTATATTTAATAGCTCCAAATTAAAAACATCCCTAATCTCTATTAACAGTAGAATCAATATAAATTATGATGATATACAATTCCAGACAGTAATTAAAATGAAAAAAAAAAAACAAGTACATGCAGCAACAATGAATCTCACAAACAATGGTGAGTGAAGGAAGTTACATACAAAATACATACTGTATGGCTTCACTTTAATATCAAGTTCAACAACAAGCAAGACTACTCTGCCATTTGGTCCTCCTAAGAGAGGTTAATCCTGTTTAAAACAGCAAAGGGCGGAGAAGAACACTTCCGGGGCACTGGCGTGTTCTGGCTCTTGACTTGGACAGTGATTACATGGGCGTGGTTACCTGATAACTCACTGAGCTCTAACCTCTTCAACTGTGCTCTTTTCTGTATTGGGTTATATTTCACTAAAAAATTTGTAATGTAGTTGTCATTTTTTAAAAAGATGCTCAGCAATAACAGATCCCCCCTAAACTAATTTCTAATATCTCAGGTTAATCTCAGTCAGTCTGTGGCTAATGAGGGAAGCAATGAGTTAAAAAGATAGAGAAAACATATAATGCATGAGAAATTCATACAAGTTCTGTGATTTCTGTGGGTCACCCAAAAGCATTTAGCTGCTATTAGTTGTGGTTGTCTAATTGTGCTGAGGAATAACTAAATAAGATCTTCTGCTAGTAGGACTACCCAGCTGCTAAGCATTTTGAGAGAGATGCAGTAATTTAAATCATTAGTCAAGAAGCTCAATATAGAATTCACAGTTTTTTATTGAGACTAGGAGAGAATGAATTCTTTGAAGTCCTTTTCTAACACAACAGAATGTTGTATTAGGAAGCAACATGAAAGATTACCTACTCAGTCTGAAGAGAAAAATCCTGACACCTGGAGAGGTTAAGTAACTGGTCAAGATCAAGGTCACCTATGTGGTGGAGGCAAAGCCAGGAAAACAACTCATATCTATTCCTAGTGCAGAACATTACCCATTTCTCCAGGCCACTTCTCCACCACACCTGCTTTGCTTGTTATGGTTGAAAAAAAATTTTTTGAAACCTAAGAATACTGAAAGTATTCCTCTTTTTGCAACTGTTGTCTTGACTTGCTCTTAAGAACAGGTTTTGATTTTTTTAACATGACTGCATTTATACCTCAGTCTCACAGCACTTCTGCCCGAATTTATACCTTTGCCAGTGCAACAAATGTTATTACTGAGAAATTCACTCCACTGCTTACCTCTCAAATTCAGTTTTTACAACATAGTACAGTGTAATTCCTAAGTAGGTAAAGACATACTTAGAGAAAAGTACCAGAGACCCAACGAGAATATATCTATCTACCTTTTATATCTGGGGCCTCTGAGTTTCCAAATTACCCTAAGGAAATAGTGGTAACAATGAATGTCCTCTGTAGGAAATCTGCACTCATAATTCCATTTCAGTTCTCTATACATTTTTATTCCTATTATTTCTATTACCTGGTAACCATGGAAGCATACATCACAAAGACACTGCAGGAAAAACAAATCTGTAATACACACTTTGAAACACATTGGTACAAATGATGCCCATTTGAATAACCACTCTACTTGGATTCTTTCCTCTTTAACAGACTTTAAGACATCAATTTGTAATTGCATATCTAATTAAAAGGG
>PVJI01030057.1:0-14612 GCA_004026765.1 Micronycteris hirsuta | reverse complement strand
CATTGGTTTGAGATCCAACCTCCTTTTTTTCCCTATTGGTTCCCTGTAAATCTTCCTCCATTATCCTTATCGTATTCTTCATCTGTTCAACTATTTGCGTCCACCTATTTTCCAGTTTTGTTAACAATTTGATTACAAGCATTTTAAATTGCGCTTCTGATAGGTTGACTATGTTGTCATCCGTTAGTTGTAATTTGTTCTGATCCTTCATTTTGGCCATTTTCATTCTTTTTATCTCGGTGCACTTGTCAGCCGGCAGGTGCAGGCGACCTGGGTCGCTTTTTGGATGACGTTGCCTCTGGGGGCGGGGTCTGGGAGGAAGCAATGGCGGCCTCCGATCGCCACCGGCTTCCATCACTCCTCCACTCCCCAGCTGCCCACCGCCTCCTCAGCCAGACTCGGCACTGCTGGCTCAGCCCTGGCCTCTCTCCGGCAGCGTCGCTGGCCCACGGGATTCACCCGTTGTTTGGGGCCACGCCCTGATCAGGCACTGGCGGCCTGAGTCGCAGCGTGAGTGAGTCCCTCCGTGAACACCGTCTCCTCCGCCCGTTTCTGCCCTGATTACCGGCCTGGATGTTCGTCTTCTCCTACCTCCTGGGTGTCGGACTTCCCTTCAGTTCGATTCTGTCTGTTCTGGTTGTTCAACTTTTCGCTACTGCATTCATTGTACAGACACTCTGGATGTGCGGGCAGCGAGTGCAACCACCTACGCTGCCATCTTGGCGGAAGTCTCCCTTTATCATTTTTTTAAGATACCAAATCTTTTAAAATTTGCTTTTGTTCTCTTCCTGACACCCTTGTTTCCTGACATTCTTGGCAGCTTAAAGCAGTTGCTACCTTATAGTCTTCAACTAATATGAGACTCACTCCAGATAAATTTAAACCTAACAAGCTAAGAATCACATGGTAAGAAAATGACAGAAACAGAGAAAACATCTTTGCTAAGACCTTTACAATGGTTCATAGGCACAGATAGCATTACCTCTCCCACTCCACACAGGGGATATGCAGAAATGCATGGATTCATATTTGGTTGCTACTGTGGCTGAAGCAGACAAGAACTACCAGCATTTAGTGTTTAGAGAGCAGGGATGCTCAACTTCCTAAAATACTAAATACACTCCTGCATAATTAAGAATTATCCTGCTCAAAATATCAATGTGAAGACTAATGCCCAGAAGTGGTTGAAGAAGTTGGTAAATTTAAGCAAATGAATGATGGGGAACATTGAATATCTTTACTAGTTCTCCGTAAGAACTTCCTAGTATAATGTCATTATTTGTTTAACGTGTGGTGGGCTTTTCCAACATCGAACTGTGTTGGGCAATATTTAAGCATATCTGTAAAAATTCTTTTAGAAAGAATTCCAAGAATTCTTTTACTTGGTCAAAAAAAACCCTAAAACTACTGATATTTCTTGAATTCCAAGGCTTTGTACCATTACTGAAAATAATTTATAGTTGACCATAAAATACATATAAAATACATAGCCACAATTATGTCTCAGTGAAGCTATCAGCAGTTGTCAACCAAAACTCTAAATGCTGACACATCTGTGGTTACTGATTTTTAATTAATGTTTCATTATTTAAAAGGCGTCAACATCCTCGTGGATGATAAAGGTACCTGATATAAGACATCTTATCAGACCAAATGAATGCACATGTCAATGAGTATTTGAACCTGTAACAGATGTCTGGAGACTGCAGTAATGACAAGATAGGCAGTTTCTATGACAACCATGTGAATGATCTGTGCAGAAGGGCCCACATTTCAAAGATAATGTTAATTCTGCTCGGAACCCGTAAGCCAATTATATTAACCATATTTTTGTCTCTCTTCAGCTAATTGCTTTATGGCTCACATTAATCATAGTTCTGTCAGAAACCATAATTACTTTAGATTAAGACCATAACTTAATTAGAATTTGAGAAGGATTAATATGCAACAATAGGTTTACAAACCTGTGACTGAGGTTTCCCAAAAGGACAGTGCTGATATCAGACCTTGGGTGTGAATACAGAGAGAACTGATGTAACACTCAGGGACTTGGCTCTGCACCCTGGTCAGCCAGCAGAAAGTCAATCGTAAAGGCTCCATATTTTCCTCCAGCCTCGTTGTTAATATTTAGAATACAGCAAATTTCTTAACAATTAAGCCTATACTTTGCATTTAATTAAAAGCATACATCTGGATGAGTTTCCTCTCTATTAATTTTGGGAGCAGACTATTACAAGCAGGACAGGGAGTAAGCATGAATATCACTCATTCAGTCTGGTATTTGGCATGTTTTTCCTCTCTGCCCTGGTAAAAAGAGGGTGTTGGGACAAGAACAAGAATTCAGCTCTCAAACACTAATTTATAGCTCATCTCATATACTGCAGTTACCCTGATCGTTTCTTCAATGGTAGTTGGATTCTATGGTTTAGAATAAATAGATCGGGTATGACTTGGGTTATAACCAGTCTAAACTACAGTTGACCCAAGAACAATGCGGGGGTTAGGGATGTCAAAGACCCATGCAGTTGAAAATCCACGCATAACTTTTGATTCCCCCAAAATATAACACTAATAGCCTACTGTTGATCTGAAGCTTTACCAATAACATAACCAATCAATTAAAATATATTTTGTATGTTATATGTATTATATACTGTATTCTTTAAATATAGAGATAGAGAAAGTGTTATTAAGAAAATAATCAGGAAGAAATAACACATTTACAGTATTTATTGAAAAAGATCGATGTGTAAGTGGGCCTGTACAGTTCAAACTCATGTTGTTCAAGGATCAACTGTAGTTCTTTCAGCAATTCGTAACAATAAATATGTCATTCCTCTAAGCTTTTGCATGTCTTTTCACAAAGTTAAACATATGATTTGTTGCACTCCTTATGGACAGGGCAAAAAAAAATGCAAAATCCTGTAATTGATAGCCTGCAAACTCAGTGCGTAAGCAAGCCTCTCGCAGTGAGTGGCTGTGTTATTAGCTTCATGCTGTATAACTGCCACTATGCCTGGAATAGTGTAGAGAACAAAACAAGCACTTGTCTGCAGGGAGCTTACAGACTGAAGGGCATTAATCAGAGCTTTTCACTTTTGCAATAATAATAGCCCCATAGAAATAAAAACATTTTTATTGTTTTCACAGATACTGGGAGAACTAATATGAAAAATGCTTGCAAAGCCTTCCAAAAGACAAGTATGCAGACTCTAGAGTCTATGAGAATGTTGTGGCTGAAGCACAAATGTGAGTAAAGAAGCCAGAATCCTCTGGGTTTGAAATAGTCTTAGTGGTCAGTGTCAGGAAACCCCTATGGGCTGTTTGTGGGTGAACTCAGGACTGCTTCTCATACCAGAATATCTGTCTCCCTACAACGTCTTTTCTGCCTTTTCTCCAGCACTAGGAACATAACCTGACATCTGTAACACTCTTTAGAAGAGGAGCCATTTTCCTTATCTTTCCCTTCTCTGCTCCTTTACAGAGGGTCATATCATTGCTAAGACTTTTATTACGATTTGTCACAGGAACATAAAAGAAAATAAAAATATAAAAAAATTAAGGAATTCACAAAGCTTAAGACATGTTACAAACTTCTTAGAGAAATGATCCCAAGTGAATTCCTTTTGATTTCCTAGCTATGGTGGTGACAGAAAAGCTCCTCTGATTTTTAAGCTCTACCTTCCTGTTTGAATTAGAAGCAGGTGTTTCCCACGCTTCCTCCTCCATCATCCCAGGGTCCCTGACCTTTGTCCTGAATTTAACGTCAAAGTGAAAAATGTAATTAAAATATTCTATTCCCTCTATTGCTTCAGTTGGTTAATTTTCTTTATGACGATTTCAGAATTGAACATTACTTATTCCTCTCTATATGAAACTTATATAACCATATAGATTAGATTTCAAAAGTTTATGGTAAAATTCAAAATGGTACAATGCAAAGGTTGCTTACGAGAAATAATAGCATCATTACTGCCAGACAATAAAATTTCTCCATAATACTTTACACATTGATTAATTTACCAACTATTGTATAGCCATACTGACATTAATTTCTATGTTGTGAGAGAAAGATATTGAGGACTACCTAGACTAGGAGAGCTAGGAGAAAGTCTAAAAATAAAAACAAAACACAGCCAACCGCCAAAAATGTGGAAGAAATGAATAATAGGGAATCTAGGTACGAGTAGAAAGTCATCCAATTAGTTAAGCAGAGTCAATTATTTGGAGGATAAAACCACAGTTAACAAATAGGCAGTGATATAGAATAGTTTCAATAAACTCTGAATGGCAGATCCAGCAAATGAGTGACAAGGTGCCTAAAATTATGGTAAGAAGTCGAAGGTCATGCTGGGCAAAAAGTGGTCAGCACATTCTAGCTAGCAAGACTAGTTAGAGTTGGTGCAGGATATTTGTTGGGTCACGTATGGGTGTGTGGTGGTGGGCAGTACAAAGTGAGCGAAAGTAGAGTATCACTCAGAGAGGAAATTAGTGACAGTGAAGAAGACATGTAATTTACAAAGACCTGGGAATGTAAAAATGAGTGGGTAAAAGGCTGAGAAGACAAAGGATTTTAGTCCAAGTGCCTCCCCATAACATATGTGTTACAAAGAAAAAAACTGGCAAACTTTAATGTGAAAAAATGAGCAGCTACCACTTTAAGCAAGGTTCACATTATCATTGAGACAAACCAGCATCATATGTTACGGTACAAAATAACTGGTCTAGATCCTTAAAAATGTCAGTGTTAAAAAAGGAAAAAAAAAGGTTCGAACACTGTACCAGATCAAAGGGAAAAGAGGTATGACTGATGGGTGCAATGTATGACCCAGGATTTTCTTTTGCTATAAAGACCATAATTGAGATAATTGGCAAAATATAAATAAGAACCGTATATTGGACACTATTATTTGACTGTGGTAACTTCCTGATTTTTATTATTTACTGCAATTATGCAAAATGATGCACCTGCTTTTTAGGAAGAAGACTGTAGGGGTTTAGGGGTCAATGGGCACATGTGTGCAACTTAGTCTGAATTTATACAAAAATAACTCTATCAAGAGAAAGAAAAGGATCTGTAAACATCATCAAATGTTAACATTTGAATGATCTGAGTACAAATAAATCCTTTGTACTACTACGGAAACAATTTTGTAAGTCTGAAAATATCACAACAGAAATAAAAAAGATTAACTTACTAGGCGATTTTTCAAAGCAGGAACCCAGGCACAGGGAAGCAAGATAAGGACAACTTACTGGAACTAGAAAAAAAAAACCCTGAAGTCTCAAGAACAAAAAAAGTATTACCAACAATGCTTTGTTTTGTTAGTGATAGAAATATAACTAGAATTCATCTAAATAAGCAATAAAAAAGGAGGTTTCAGAGGTATAGTAGGAAAAGTCACAAAATCAATGTAAAAACTGCAGAAACCAGGGAATTCCAGTAATTTCAGTGAAGAAATCAGCAGACATCTCTGGTAACTACATGTCTCAAACCCTCACCATCTTGGTTCATCTCCCAGTATCTGCCTTATTTCTAAGACAACTTTCTCCCTTCATTATACATATCCATCTTTGGGATAGACACTGGTCTTCCTAGCATTGGTCACTCATTGGACAAATCAGGTTAGAAGAGGGGATCAGCATTATGATCCACCCACCATGTCCTATATCCAACCCTGGAGGTGGAGTGTAGAAGATACTACTGCTGTGGAATACTGTGATTGGGAGCTCCACAGATGATATAGTGCCACTGGTTTAAGAGTGAAGCATACTCTCATAAATAGCATTATGGTCTCAGCGAGGACTTACTCCAACCCTACATCAAGTACAGGACCTAATTTTTCCAGTTTAATGTATTAGATAGTAAGCCTTAGACAAGAAGATTTGATCAGTATGAATGAGTCACACAATCAGAATCAATATAGAACAATGGAAATTCCTCTATGGCTTGGAAAATTCTGGCAATACACTCCTCCACTGAACTTGAATTTGGAAGTTTGTAATCAGAGCTTCTGCTGTCAGCATCCACCACGTGCAGCCCCAAAGTAGAGCCAATACATTGATGAGAGCTGAGCAAGAGAGGAAGAAACACTGGATCGCATTTGAGCTTGATGAAACCATGCTCGAAGCCAGTACTAATCCTGATTTTCTTTTTTAATTAAATGAGCAAAAACACTTCTTTTTTGCTTTCTTTCATTTGGGTTTGTTTGTCCCTCACTTGTGTCAGGATATTCTAATACAAGTATACTATTAACAAAACAATAGAGAAACAAATATGTGACTTCCCCCAACACACACACACATACACACACTAATGTACACAATACATTTCAAGGAAGAGTTTTCATCACTAGGAGTGGAAAGCAAGATCAAATCAAAATCAAATTAAGTTTGTCTTGATGCTGATAAAATACAACTCAATTGTTCTCTAGGTCCACTCAACAGATATTAAGATTGATCTCAGTGTATGGGGTGGAGCCATTTTATAAATGAGGAGAAAAATCAGAAGAGCTTTGAGAACAGGGAACTAAACTTGTGATAACATAATCACTTCAACTTGAGACTTGAGTAACTCTTACATCCTTAACTTTATATGAACCAAGGAAATGTGCGTAGAAGACTCACAAGGGTTGTACGCTTCCCTTAACCTATGAACACCCACTCATTTGTACAAGAATTCAAATTAGGTCTCAAGGAATGCATTGATTATTAAAGTTCAAAATTTATCTTTCTTTTGGTCACTTCACTACCACCCCAAAAAGAGACAAACAAACGTGTGGTTTGAGCAAGCATGAGACATTGGTCTTTCACTGTATTCAAAGCTTAGGAAGAAGATGTGAAGGCTGGTATTTTATTGGGTTGGCCAAAATGTCCATATGTTTTTTTTCCACAATATGAAAGACACATTTTTTGTTTTCACCAACAATTGTATTGATTTGGACTTTTTTAGTATGTCAGCTATCTCCCAATATTGGCTGCTAGTGGGTAGAGGCCAGGGGTGCTGCTAAACATCTTCTGGTGCATAAGGTAGCCCCACAGCAAAGAAGTGTTTCGCCAAAATGTCAATAGTACCATTAAACTTCGCAAACCACTTTTTTTTCAGGTACTTAATATAGTAAGAGTTTTTAATATCTATTTCCATTTTCATCTGTAAATGGTCTTAATTATACTCGCCCACTCCCATAAGAGCTATGATAATTACTGTTGGTAAAACACTTCTGTTTCCATGGATAAGGGGCCTGTGTAAGGGCAATGTATTACCGTCATCATTATCATTGCCCTGGGCAGCTGCTCATTAATGACTGCATCTGAGTAAAAACCCATGAAAGGTTTAATTGATATGAGACAGAAATTGGTCAACCTCAGCCATATTCACTGCCAAGTTTAAGTCCAATGAGAAAAACTTCTATCTAATTATATCAGCTCAAATGTCATCACAAAAAAGAAATACACTAATTAAAGTGTTTTAACAATTCAACATTCACTGATTTAACAAACACTTATTGAGTATCTGTTACGTGCCAGACACTTTGCTGGGTTCTGAACATACAGTGCTGAAGAAAAAAATTGCATTTGTGGAGCTTAGATTCTTGAATTTAATATTTGTATGCACCTGGACTATTTTTTCTCTCTCTCTTCTGATCCGAATCCTACTTATCTTTCAAGTTCTTTATCAGGAATTCTGTTTCTGCCTTTAACAACCCCATTTGAAACCACTGCTACATTTTCTGTCTCTGGAAAAATATGTTGTAAGTATTTATTTTTCTAAACAATCTTTGCCTATTATGTAAAACTTTCATGTTTGTATGCCATTTTTCCCCTAAAAATCATTGGATCTTTCTAATTGTCCAAGGCACTTAGCACAGTACTATATACATGGTATGGTCATAAATTATTCTTTAATTAAACATACAATGCCTGTTATTAATATTTTTCTTATTTACTGAGTAGTGAATAGGGGCTCATATGATTCCATGGGAGTTTGGAAATGATTTCCAGACTCCTGCAATTCATTTATTATATGGTCAAGCAAGGCTTTGAAAAGGGGTCAGATTCAGGGAAATATATTTCTCAGCTCTTGTCTTTCACTGTCTACCTGTTATTGCAGGTTTTCTTATTTTAAGCAAAATATTTCCTGCCAAAATGCTTCCACTCATCCTGTAGTATATTTCCTGAATATCATGTCGATTAACAACCACAGGGCATCCAAGAATTATTTCTTCTACTCTGGCCCTTTTTCATACTGTCAGTTACTGAGGCCCCCATGGTCCCTAAAGTCACATGAAGATATTTCATATCTTAAGTTGCACTTTTTTTTCCCAAGTACTCTCAGTGCTATTTTGGGCAGCATTGTAGCTACTCTAAAGCACTGACAACAAAGTGATGTTTAACTCTATCTAATAGCAAAGTTTAAAATGTAAGTTGTGTGTTCAATAGAAAAACAATGAGTGCTAATTTTATTTCAGACCACCAAGGACACACGTGACTCCCTGTATCTCAAGGACTCTTCAGGCAAAATATCACCAGCAGTTCCCTATCTATTGGTTGATTTCTCTTTTCTCTCTTACATCCCCAATCCCCATCCCTGCTCCCCTGGTTATATGAGACTGTGGTATCTGATGATAAATAAACAGCATAATATGAACAGACTCAATTCTGATCTCTGAAAATGTTTTATAGTTCCATTCTTTTAAGGCAGAATTATTTTCTGCAAAGTTCCTCTGTGCAAATAGTTTTTAGGCAGCATTCTCATGATCTGCTCTGAAGTGAGCACATCTTAAATTTAGCCTAAATGGGGTCCAGACTCAACAGGATGACTTTTCTCTCTTCCTCACTGTTTTTTGCTGTTGGTTGTAGTGGTGGCTTTTTTTGGTCAGTGGAATCAGAAAGTTAACAAGCAGTCATACTGCTTTGGTCACTCCACCACACACATTTTTCAAATATTTGAAGGTTTTGGAAATGAAAGTTAACATTTTTATGTTTTTTTAATAAATAAAAACTATAAAAAGGTAAATTTATAATACTTGCAAGCTATAAAGTTACCATTAATATTAAAAGTTAGAAATAATGGTGGATTTTGAGTGAAGTTAGATGACATTAAAGGAAGAAATGGCCAATTATTTCTCTTGTCAATGAAACCATTGCGCCCCAAAATTTCACCCATTAACTTTCTGAAAGCATTTTACTAAAGGAGCAGCAGCAAAATGGGAATCTAATGCTACCCAATGCCCTTATTGGAATACTCTCTTAAAGGCTAAGTCCAAACACCTATGCTAGTTTGGGGATCTAAACAGAGACTTCTACTCTCTATCACTTTCACATTCCTTCCTTTTCCAAACCTAAATGTTGAGGTCTTGTCACATTACTAACAGTTGCACTGAGGAAAGACCTATGGAATAAGAAAGAAGCAACATAACCAAGTCCAATCTTAGCGATGCCAAATTTTTGGACAGGTTAAATTGTCTGTGTCTTATTTTTTCCTCATCTGTGAAATGGAAATAATAGTCATATCCACTTCATACTAAAGTTGTGACTAATGAATGTGTTAATGTAAAATGTTTCCAACAATGGGTGACAAATAAACATTAGTTATCATGATAATGACCATTATCATCATCACCCCTGTGACAACTTTGATTCCACACCTCAGGCTCTACCTAATTGCTTATTTCAATGCATAGAGAAAGGAAGAAAAAGAGAGAGAGGCCCAGTCTGAGTTCCTTGATCCACTCATTCACATGAGTATAAGTGAACAATCAGCTGATAATCCTATCTGGATCTTCCACCTAGACACAGTATCCATTCCAATGTGGCCAAGTTAATAGTTATAAATTTCAACTAATATAAGTGGCATGACCCTCTCCCTTAAAGAAAGTTAGCATGACCTGATCAAGTGGAAGGTTCTGAGTGTGAAGAGAGAAGGAGGAATAACCCTCCTCTATAAATCAGAGTTGTCAAATAATGACAGGGGATGCCTCAAAGGTATTGAATCTGAAATCAGAAGGCCAGCTTGGGAATGGGGAATGCTGCGGGACAGAGGCCTGTAGTGGTGTGTTGCTGAGTTTCATGTTCTCAAGGGAACAAGGGGGAGAGCAGGAGGGCACAAGCCATGGACGCTAGAGCTAAGTGTGAGAGGGAGTGGGAATGGCAAGACAGGACCCAGGAACAAAATACCCGCAGTGAGAGGAAGGAACATCTTTGCAGATGGGCAGGAGGCTTTGGTGTCAGGAGAAGCATGTCCTGTCTCTTTTGAGTACCTCTATGTTCACTTCGTTCTTTTATGCATCTGTATTGTAATAAACAAGAATATAAATTATGTTATGTCTAATAATAATAGTTATCAACACAAACACTGAACAAACATATGCTGGTCAATCTACAAATTGTTATTTTTAGCAGTAAACTTTCAGGCCCTCAAAAAGCCCTAATACTTCATATTCTATGTCACTGATTTCACTGCTAAGCACATAAGACTGTATTCTAAGGACTACATTGATCATACTTGCACTGCTTTTAGCCATCCACAAAATTGCACAGGCCAATGGAAAATAAACAGATTAATTTTTATTCATCAAAAAGAAGAAAAAGTTCATATTCCTGTCTCCTTTACAGAGACACATCTCTGAGACCAGAATGGCTGCTCCGTGGACTCTTGCAGAACCACCGCAGGCATAAATAATAATGATGCCCAGAGAGGAAGACAAACATGAGTTGGTCCTACCTTGCTAATGAGGGTTCCCTGGGGATCAAGTCCGACTCAGATTAATCATCTGACTTCTCTTTGGAGAATGCTCCAGGGAACTGTGCCAAAGGTAGAGGACCATCACAGTCTTGATGGAACATCCAAATAGTACGTCCTTCCACACAAGACACAATAAGCCGTCAAAGTAACAATGGAACCCATCACCACAGAGAAGACTGTTCTCAAATGGGGTGCAAATGAAAAAGACAAGCTATTTTGTTTTTTTTGTTTTGTTTTGAGCTAGTCTTATTTTCACATTTCAATTCCTTCTTAGACAAGTGATAGATTAAGCACTGCGTGTATGTCTGTGCATGTTTCTAGGGCAATCATAACCCGTTCACCTCAGTGACATATTTTAAAAGGCACAAGGCACAGATTTCCTTTGAACAGGAAGGTTCTTCTTTTCTTTGGTTTCTGATCTCTGCTTGCACCAAGGTAAATGTGATTTTTGGTCACACTGAGGTAGAACTATGTGCTATCGTTATATTGTTGGGTAGTGCTTACATAGCATTCAGCCATTAATAAACTAAGGTATTTTTCTTATCATCCATATGTTTCAAAATATAGCTGTTTGGAAATGAAACAGAAGAGAAAAATATGCAGTGACATTTATCGCAGGGTAAAAAAATAATTTTAAAAAGCTAGTATAGTATCATAAAGAATTGATATCTAGTTGAAAAATAAAAACAAACTACTATTATGGTAATCTATGGCAAAAGATTATTTTCTCATAGTATACAATGCTAAAAAGTTTTGATTATCAACATGTTGTGTATTGTATGAGAAAACTTGATATCCTATATTTAATCTGGTAAAGACTTCTCTCTTCCACAACATTCCTTTAAAAGTAAAATTAAAATAAGTTTCTTTAAACCATCTTTTGAGAAATTTAAAAATACCTCCATAAAGAAAGATAATTTAAAAGACAGGGTTACCACTGAATTACAAAAATAGGCAAGTGTGCTTTTCTCCCATTTCCCTTACTTTCTTTGTCTGCATCACCATTTTTCCCTCTTACAGAAACTGATATGAACAGTTATTTCAGGTACCTAACTGCTATTTCTTGTAAGACTTTTTAACTCAACTCACATAAATGTGCTTTTATAAATGATTTTAAAGATCAGAGTGTCAGACCAAAGGAATCATATTTAAAAGATTATGCATTTGATCATGTCATATTATAACTTTTAAGCAATCCCTAAGACAATTTAATGTATATATTGCATATGAGCCCTAAGATTACTCTTTTCCTAGCATTCTGCAATTGGGTAAAGGGCAGTTCTCAGTAAGTAGCCTCACTTGTAAATATGTTTTACCAACCCAACAAGGTTGTAGAAGTAGTTTGACATATCTAGCTATAATCCCATTTGTAGAAAGCATGGCTCAGTTTATGGAATGGTGGGTAGTGGTAATCGTGATGGAAAATTGCAAGGTGACATTAGCTCAAAATTCAACGAATGAAATCTCAAATAAATAAAATAAGAGCTACTGTCCCTAAGAATTGTTTAGTGCAGCAAAAGATCACAAAAAGAATTGGTGGGGTGTTTATAGAAGACATATTTTAAAAAATATGATAATCCAATTTTCTTATACTTTATTTTCAAATGTAGCAATTTAAGGATTTTGTCATCATCAAGAATTATTTAAGGGGAAGAGTCATCAAGGAACATGTATGAAGGTCTCATGGACAAAGCCAAAGGGGGATCAGATCAAGGGTGGGAGGTGGGGGTGGGTGGCACAGCAGGGAGCGGGGGAGGGGAAATAGAGACCACTCTGCTTGAATGACAACTTTAAAAAAGATAACTTAAAAATAATTAATATGTTTTAAATCAAGTGATTTATTTCTTTAGTATAAAGTTTGTTTTAAATTGGAATTGTTCAGTTAATACCTTAAGTGGAAAACCGTATCATTAGCTGTAAATAGAAAATAATAAAAGTGAATGCGGAGACACTGAAATAAAGACCACACTGACAGTAACCAGAGGGGAGAGGTGCAGTGGGGGAAAGAAGGAGAAGCGTCATCAAGGACATGTATAAAAGACCCATGGACAAAGCCAAAGGGGGTTAGGACTGAGGGTGGGAGGTGGGGGTGGGTGGGGCAGGGGAGAGTAGTGGGGGAAAAATAGAGACAACTGCACTTGAACAACAATAAAAAATAAATTGAAATAAGTAAATACAGTAAAAGTGGAGCAACATTAATGTTTCCACTATATTTACTTAAGTCAGGACCATCGCTGCTAATTACACTAATATTATTTTGTACTGACTTTATGTTGTAAAATTTGAGAAGTGTTTATACTGGCCTGGATTCTTAATTGTAGCCTACTAGGTAAACTTGATCAAGATTTTTACTGAACTGTAACTGAACAACAATAAAGTAATATTTAAAAAAAAAAAGATTTTCAGTGAGCAAACCTTACAACTCCCTGTGAAACTTGCCTTGTCTTATCTGAGCACTTACTAATCATGATGTGGCCCGTTCTCCTTCAGTAAAGTAATAGCAGAGGTTCCGTTGTGCTATGCCATGGACTGAATGTGTGTGTCTTCCTCCAAATTCACATGTTGAAGCCCTAATCCCCAATGTGATGTTATTAGGGGTGGGGACTTTGGGAGGTAATTAGGCTTAGATGGTATCATAAGGGTGAGTCTTTATGATGAAATTAGTAGCCTTAAAGAAGAAACATCAAGGATATCTATCTATCATCTATCATCTATATATCCATTTATCTTCTCCCTTCTTGTCCCCCACTTTCATCCCCCACCACCATGTGAGATACAGCAAGAGAACAGCTGTCTGCAAACCAGGAAAAGGACTTTCATCAGAAACCAAATTGTCCAGCATCTTGATCTTGGACTTCCAAGCCTCCAAAACTGTGATAAATTTCTGTTGCCTACTCCACCCAGATTATGGTATTTTGTTTTAGTAGCCAGAGCTAAAATATGGTATTAAAGAAATTTTCACAGAGGAAGTCCCTTGTACTATCTCTACAATGAAATTAAAAAAATAAAACAATCTTAGGAATTGTTTCCAAAAATCTCATAAAAAAGAACCATCTTCTGAATGACAAATATGTTTTTTAAAAGTCTAGTCTTCAGACAAGAGGATGTCAGACAGCCAGAATATCTACCCCTTAATTTTCTCAGTGAACTTTCTATTTTAGTTAATATTGAGGTTTACGCAAATATTTAACTGTCTCTAATAAATCAGGTCACATTTTAATTACTAGTGATGCATATTGTTCCCAGCCACATGAAAGCTGCTATGCAAAAATGTTGGAAAAGAATATCTTTTTCAAAGGAAACCTTTGTAAGGATATCTAAATATCTGAAACAGAGATCGTTCATCTGAACAACAATTTATAATGATAAATTTATCTTTTCTGATTGCCTATATGAAAAATTGCATAAACTGATCCTGAACTAATAGAGTATATTATAGCATTGATTTATTCACAATTACATATTAAATGTGTCAAGAATAATGCTATGGAAACAGGTTAGACAATTGGTTTATAAAGTCATACCTATGTGATAGCTTACAACACAGAATGGCCTAAGGATTCAATTGCTCTTTGTGAAAGATAGAATATCTCATTTTTCCCTTGTCTAAAGAGTCCATATGTCATTCTTTTTTTTAAAATCAAATACATCATAGGCAAGAATCCTTAGCATTGTTAAGGCAGGGGAAAATAAAACAAAAAGAAGACAGTGGAAGAAATGGAGCATGAAGTGAAACAGAATCTTTGGAAAATTCAGTTCACAAGGAGGTTTCGTGGTATGTCCTTTGCTCATGAATCCTGCTGGCCCGAGTTAACAGCATCTGTCTCTTCTCTTGGCTGTGGGAGGCATTTCCTAAAACGTCTCAGCT
>PVJI01030056.1:0-14613 GCA_004026765.1 Micronycteris hirsuta | reverse complement strand
CACATTCTATTCAAATGCACATAGAACAGTTTCAAAGATAAACCATATGATAGGCCACAAAACAAGCCTCAACAAGTTAAGGAAAATTGAAATCATATCAAGTATTTTCTCTGACAACAAGGTACTGAAATTAGAAACCAGCCCAAAGGAAAAAAACCCAAACACTCAAAATCATGGAGATTGAATAGCATGCTATTAAACAACAAATGGGTCAAGGACGAGATTAGGGAAGAAATCAAAAAGTTCCTTGAAACAAATGAAAATAAACTTACAACAACCCAAACTTATGGGACACAGTGAAGGTAGTCCTGAGAGCGAAGTTCATAGCTATACAGGTCTACCAAAAAAAAAAAAAAGAGAAACATTTCAAACAAACAACTTAACTCTACACCTACAAGAACTCGAGGAACAAGAACAGAGACAACCCAGAACAAGTAGAAGGAGGGAAATAAAAGATCAGAGCAGAATTAAATGACATAGAGACTAAAAGCACAATTCTAAGGATCAATGAATCCAGGAGCTGGTTCTTTGAAAAGGTAAATAAAATTGACAAGTCTTTAAGCAGGATCATCAAGAAAAAAAGAGAGAGGGCCCAAATAAACTCAATCAGAAATGAAAGAGGAGATATTACAACTGACGCCACAGAAATACAAAGGATTGTAAGACACTACTATAAAGAACTGTATGCCAAGAAATATGAAAACCTAGCTGAAATGGACAAAATTTTAGGAAAATTTAATCTTCTAAAACTCAATAAAGAAGAATGAGAAAGCCTGAACTGACCAATGACAGCACACGAAATTGAAGCAGTAATCAAAAAACTCCCGACACACAAAATCCCTGGACCTGAAGGTTTCACAGGAGAATTCTACAAAGCATTTAAGGAAGAACTAACCCCTAACCTTCATAGACTATTCCAAAGAATCCAAAATAATGGACTACTCCCAAATTCTTTATGAAGCCATCATCATCCTAATCCCAAAACCAGAAAAAGACACAGCAGAGAAAGAAAACTTCAGGCCAATATCGCTGATGAACATAGATGCTAAATTCCTCAAAAAAATATTGGCAAACCACATCCAGCAATACATTAAAAAAATCATACACCATGACCAAGTGGGATTCATCCCAGGGATGCTAGGATGGTACAATATTCGCAAAAAAATAAATGTATATATCACATAAACAAAAGCAAAGACAAAAATTACATGATCATATCAATAGATGCAGAAAAAGTATTTGATAAGGTACAGCATCCATTTCTGATAAAAACACTTAGCAAAGTGGGAACAGAGGGAGCATTCCTCAACATAATAAAGGCCATCTATGAAAGACCTAGAGTCAACATTATGCTCAATGGACAAAAACTAAAATATTTCCAACTAAGATCAGGAACAAGACAAGGTTGCCCACTATCACCACTTCTATTCAACATAGTACTGGAAGTGTTAGTCACAGCAATCAGACAGGAAAAGGAAATAAAAGGCATCCAAATTGGAAAGTAGGAAACAAAACTGTCATTGTTTGCAGATGACATGATAGTGTATTTAGAAAATCCTATAGACTCTGCCAAAAAACTACTCAACCTAATAATTGAACTTGGCAAAGCAGCAGGATTCAAAGTCAATATCCAGAAATCAAAGGCATTTTTGTATACCAACAGTGAAACATCAGAAGCAGAAATCAAGAAAAAATCCCATTTGATATAGCAACAACAACATCAGAAAATACTTAGGAATAAATCTAACCAAGGAGGTAAAAGACCTGTACTCAGAAAACTACATAACTCTGAAGAAAGAAATCATGGAAGACACAAACAAATGGAAACATATACCATGCTCATGGATCGGAAGAATAAACATCATCAAAATGTCCATACTACCCAAAGCAATTTATAGATTCAATGCAATCCCTGTCAAAGTACCAATGGCATAATTCACAGATATAGAACAAACATATGAAAAATTTATATGGAACCATAATCAACGCCGAATATCAGCTGCAATTTTGAGAAAGAAGAGCAAAGTAGGAGGGATCACAGTTCCTGATATCAAACTGTATTACAAGGCCACTGTAACCAAAACAGCTTGGTACTGGCATCAAAACAGACAGATAGACCAATGGAAGAGAATAGAGAGCCCATAAATAAACCCAAGTCTCTATGGGGAACTAATTTTGATAAAGGGGGCAGAAGCATAACATGGAACAAAAATAGCCTTTTCAACAAATGGTATTGGGAAATCTGGATAGCTACATGCAAAAAAGTGAAACTCGAGCACCAACTTACACCATACACAAAAATAAATTCAAGGTGGATAAAAGACTTAAATATAAATCGTGATACTGTAAAAGTCCTAGAGGAAAACATCGGTGGTAAAATCTCAGACATTCCACGCAGCAACATCTTCAATGATATGTCCCCTAGAACAAGAGACATAAAGGAACGAATAAACAAATGGGACCTCATCGAAATAAAGAGCTTCTGCGGGGCTAAAGAAAACAGTATTAAAATAAAAAGAGAACCAACCGTATGGGAAACATATTTGCCAATGATACCTCGGGCAAGGGTTTGATCTCCAAAATATATAAAGAACTCATATGACTCCACTCCAGGAAGACAAAAAACCCAATTAAAAAATAGGAAAAAGACATGAACAGACACTTCTTGAAAGAGGACTGTCGTGGGGATTTCGTCCCAGCAAAACCCGTGCGTGACCGTAACCTGATGCGTAAAAGAATCTCACACTGAGACACACGGGGAGAAGAGAGTCCGGAGCCGCGGGACCAATTCCTTCATCTTGGGAAAAGGCCTCATGGGTAGCTTAGCTGGGGTTTTTATTAAAGTTTTAGGACAGATTTACATTGGATTGATTATTCATGGGATTATGCAGAACAGGGGTAGGTTTAGTCATTAACAGAGTCATTAACAGAGGATGTAAATTCAGGTCCGGTGGCAGACAGGACCAGGGTATACATTAAACAGGAGACAAGTAAATTTAGGGTAAGCTAACTAGAGCTGTTAACTTTTAGGACCATAAAACATTGAGGCAGGGATCCATTAACTTAAGCTTCTTGGCTTTGGGGAAAGAGAGTCTCAGCAACTCAGAGAATTTCTTAAGATACATTTTTGCCAAATTCCCATTAGAGGATTCCTATTCCACAGACATGATTCCACACTTGCCCACACAGGAATCACGTGGAGCTGCGCTCAAAACACGTAAATTCTGGAACTGCGTGTTTACACACGTGTGGAAGGAATTCCCACAGAGGACATACAGAGGTCCCAGAGACATATGAAAAGACGCTCAACATCATTAGCCATCAGAGAGATGTAAATTAAAACCACAATGAGATACCACCTCACACCAGTCAGAATGGCCATCATGAACAAAGCAACAGATAACTGCTGGAGGGGATGTGGAGAAAAGGGAACCCTACTGCACTGTTGGTGGGAATGCAGACTGGTGCAGCCACTGTGGAAAACAATATGGAATTTCATTAGAAAACTAAAATTGGAACTGCCGTTTGACCCAGCAATTCCACTACTGGGATTATACCCTAAGAGACCTGACACAGCAATTCAAAAGAACCTATACACTCCAATGTTCATAGAAGCACAATTCACAATAGCCAAGTGCTGGAAACAATCTAAGTGCTCATCTACAAGTGAGTAGATCAAGAAACTATGGTGCATTTACACAATGGAATTCTACGCAGCAGAAAGGAAGAAGGAGCTTATACCCTTTACAACAGCATGGATGGAACTGGAGAGCATTATGCTAAGTCAAATAAGCCAGGTGGTGAGAGACAATACCATATGATCTCACCTTTAACTGAAACATAATCATCAAAAGTAAAAAAGCAAGAAAAACAACCAGAGACTTTGAAATTAAGAACAATCTAACAATAGCCGGGGGGGGGGGCAATGGGGAGAAGTTTTTTCAGGAACCACTATGGAGGACATATCTACAGAACCAAAGGGGAGGATGGAGGCAGGAGAGGGAGGTGGGTTTTGAGGGGGTGGGGGTAGGGGAGGAGAGAAGATGCAGACAACTGTAATTGAAAAACAAGAAACTAATTTAAAAAAAAAAGAAAGAGGACACTGACGTGTCTTCAGGAAAATCTCTGGCTGATCGAGCAGTGAAAGAAGATGCTAAAGGAACATTTATTTTTATTTACTTATTTATTTTTATTGTTGTTCAAGTATAGTTATCTGCATTTTCACCCCACCACAGCCCTCTGACCCACTTATCCCTGCCTCCCACCCTCAAACCTACCCCCTTTGGCTTTCTCCCTCTGCCCATTATACATGTTCCTTGATGGACCTTCCCCTATTTACCTCATTATCCCTTTGCCCCTCACCACTGGTTACTGTCAGTTTGTTCTTTTTTAAATTGTTCAAGTACAGCTATTTCCATTTTCACCCCATCACACCCACCTGTCAAATCATCCCTGCCATCCACCCTGAACCTACTGCCTTTGGCTTTGTCCATGTATCTTTTATACATGTTCCTTGATGGCCATTCCCTTATTATCTCCCATTATCCCTTTCCCCTCTCCTCTCTGGTGACTGTCAATTTGATCTTTATTATAACGTCGCTTGTTGTACTTGGTGTGCTTATTTGTTTTGTTGACTAGGTTCCACTTATAGGTGAGATCATATGGTATTTATCTTTCACCTTGTGGCTTATTTCACTCAGCATAATGTCTTCCAGTTCCATTGACGCTGTCGTAAAGGGTAGGAGCTCCTTCTTTCTCTCTTCTGGGTAGTATTCCATTGTGTATATGTACCATAGTTTTTTGATCTACTCATTTGTTCATTTACTTAGGTTGCTTCCCGCACTTGGCTATTGTAAATTGTGCTGCTGTGAACACTGGGGCACATAGGTTCTACTCAATTGGTGTTTCAGGATCCTTAGGGTATAATCACAGTAGTGGTATTGGTGGATCAAGAGGCAGTTCCATGTTTAGTTTTCTGAGGTAATTCCATATTGTTTTCCACAGTGGCTACACCACTGTGCATTCTCATCAACACTGCACTGGGTTCCCTTTGCTCTACAACCTCTCCAACACCTGTTTGTTGATTTGTTTATGATGGTCATTTTCACCGGTGTTGAGTGGCATCTCCTTGTGGTTTTAACTTGCATCTTTCTGTATGATACTGTTGTTGAGCATCTTTTCATATTCTCTGGGCCCTCTGTATATACTCCTTGGAGAAGTGTCTTTTCAAGTCCTTCGCTCATTTTTAACTTTTTTTTTTGTCTTCCTGGAGTGGAGTTGTGTGAGTTCTTTATATATTTTTGAGATCAAACCCTTGTCTGAGGCACCATTTGCAAATATGTTTTCCCATACAGTTGGTTCTCTTTCCATTTTAATGCATTTAACCATGCAGAAGCTTTTTATTCGGTGAGATCCCATTTGCTTATTCTTTCCTTTATGTCCCTTGCTCTAGAGGACATATTGGTGAAAATATCGCTACATAGGATATCTGACATTTTCCTGTCTATATTCTCCTCTAGGACTTTTATGGTGTCACAACTTATATTTAAATCTTTTATTAACTGTGAGTCTACTTTTGTGTATAGTGTAAGTTGGTGACTGAGTTTTATTTTTTTGCATGTAGCTGTCCAGATATCCCAACACTATTTATTGAAGAGACTATTTTTACTCAATTCTATGCTGCTGCCCCCTTTGTCAAATATTAATTGACCATAGAGGCTTAGGTTTGTTTCTAGGCTCTCTATTCTGTTCCATTGATTTCTGTGTCTATTCTTATTCCAGTAACAGACTTTTTTTTTTTACAGTGGGCTTGTAATACAGTTTGATATCAGAAATTGTGATCATTCCTACTTTGTTCCTCTTTCTCAAAATTGCTGAGGCTATTTGGAGTCCTTCATAGTTCCATATAAGTTTTTGCATTTTTTTCTATAACTGTGACATTCATCATTAGTATCTTAATATGGATTGCGTTGAATATAAAAATTGCTTTGAGTAGTATGGGCATTTTGATGATGTTAATTCGTCCAATCCATGAACATGGTATATGCATCCATTTTTTTGTGTCTTCCTTAATTTCTTTCTTCAGTGTTGTGTAGTTTGCTGAGTACAGGTCTTTTACCTCCTTGGTTAGCTTCATTCCTAGGTACTTTATTTTCCTTGTTGCTATATCAACAGGGATTTTCTTCTTGATTTTTGTTTCTGATATTTCATTGTTGGTGTACAAAAATGCCTTTGATTTCTAAATACTGACTTTGGATCCTACTGTTTTGTCAAATTCATTTATTAGGTTCAGTAGTTTTTTGTGGAGTCTGTAGGGTTTTCTGTTGACCCAATCATGTCACATGCAAAATTTAAAATTTTGCTTCCTCCTTTCCAATTTGGATTCCTTTTGTTTCATTTTCTTGTTTGATCACTGTGGCTAGGACTTCCAATACTATGTTGATTAGAAGTGGTGAAAGTGGACATCCTTCTCTTGTTGCTGATTTTAGTCGGAAAGCTGTGAGATTTGCCCGTTGAGTATAATGTTAGCTGGAGGTTTCTTGTATATGGCCTTTATCATGTTGAAGAATGCTCCTTGTACTCAAACTGTGCTGAGTGCTTTTTATAAATGGGTGCTGTACCTTATAAAATGCTTTTATTGCATCTATTCATATTATGTGATTTTTATCTTTAGTTTATGTGGCATATTACATTTATTGATTTGTTAAAAATTATACCATCCTTGTACCCCTGGGATAAATCCCACTTGATCATGATGTGTGATCCTTTTAATGTATTGTTGGATGAAGTTTACCAGTATTTTGTTAAGGATTTTTGTTTCTATGTTCATTAGCAATATTGGCCTGTAGTTTTCTTTGTGTGTTGTGTCTCTATCTGGTTTGGGGATTAAGATGATGCTGGCTTCCTAAAAAGAGTTTGGAAGTCTTCCCTGTTCTCAGATTTTTTGGAATAGTTTGAGAAGAATAAGGGTTAATTCTTTCTTATATGTTTTTTAAAATTCTCCAGTGAAACCCTCCGGTCCAGGGTTTTTGTGTGCCATAAGTTTTTTGATTATTGTTTTGATTTCACTAGATGCTATAGGTCTGTTCAGGCTTTCTGATTTGTTTTCATTCAGTTTTGGGAGATTTTATTTTTCTAGAAATTTGTCCATTTCACCCACATTTTCAAATTTCTTGGCATATAGTTGCTCACAGTAATTTCTTACAATCCTTTGTATTTCTGTGGTGTCAGTTGTAATCTCTCCTGTTTCATTTCTGATTTTAAGTAGTAGGGTCCTCTCTCTCTTTTTCTTGATGAGTCTGCTTAAAGGCTTGTCGATTTTGTTTATCTTTTCAAAGAACCAGTTCCTGAATTTATTGATCCTTTGGATTGTTGTTTTAGTCTCTATGTCATTTAATTCTGCTCTGATCTTGGTTATTTCTTCCTTGTACTTGCTCTGGGCTTTGTTTGTTGTTGTTCTTCCAGCTATTGTAGGTGTAGGTAAGGTTAGGTTGTTTATTTGAAATATTTCTCTCATTTTTAGGTAGGTCTGTGTCACTGTGAGCTTCCCTCTCAGAACTTCCATTGCTGTGTCACATATATTTTGGACTGTTGTGTATTCATTTTCCTTTTTTTCCAAAGACTTTTTTATTTCTTTCATGATCTCATTATTAACCCATTCATTTTTTAATAGCATATTATGCAGTATTCATGAATTTGAGTCTTTTTCAGTTTTTTCCTTGAGGTTGGTTTCTAGTTTCAGGACTTTGTGGTCCAAGAAAATGCTTGATATGATTTCAATTTTCTTGAATTTGTTGAGGCTGGTTTTGTGTCATATTATGTGGTCTGTCTTTGAAAATGTTCCATGTGCATTTGAAAAGAATGTGTATTTTGCTTCTCTGGGATGAAAAGTTCTATATATATCTGTTAAGTTTATTGGATCTAGGCATTGTTCAATGCTGCAATATTCTTGTTGATATTTCATTTGGAAGATCTATCTATTTTTGACAGTGGGATGATAAAATCCCATAGTAAGTGTCTGCCGTCTCTATCTTTCTTGAAGTCCTCTAAGATTTTCCTTATATACTTGGGTGCTCCTATGGTGGGTGCATATATTTTTACAATGTTTATATCTTCTTGATGGGTTCTTTCCTTGAGTATTAAGAAGTGTCCTAATTTTTCTCTTTTTATCACCTTTCTTTTGAAGCCTGTTTTGTCTGATATCATTATTGATACCCTACCATTTTTTCCTGTCCATTTATTGGAATACTTTTTTTCCAACCCTTCATTTTCAGTCTGTGTAAGTCTTTTTTTTTTCTGAGTTGTGTCTCTTGTAGGCAGCATGTGTGCAGGTCATGTTTTCTTATCCATTCAGCTGCCCTATGTCTTTTTATTAGAACATTTAATCCATTCACATTTAAGGTTCTTATTGATAGATATTTATTCATTTTCCCCCTTTGTACCAGTGTTCCTCTCTCTCTCACTATTTCTCTTCATCTTCTCAAAGCAGTCCCTTTAGCATATCTTGCAGTGCTAGTTTTAAGGACAAAGAGAGAATCTAAAAAGCAGCAAGGGAGAAACAGGAAGTAACAGCTATTTCCTTAACAGAAACACTCCAAGCCAGGAGAGAAAGGCAATAAATATTCCACATAATGAAAATCTAAAGCCTTGAAACTCTGTCCAGAAACACTCTCAATAAAATGGAAGGCAAAGTAAGGAGTTTCCCACACTAAAGAAGCATCAAAGAATACACCTCCACCAAACCAGCACTGCAGGATATACTAAGGGACTTCTATAAGAAGAGGAAGGAAAAGAGTGAGATAAATAGAGGAACACAGGTACAAAAGAGGAAAAATGATTAAGTACCTATAAATAATAACCTTAAATGTTAATGATTAAATACAGCAATCAAAATACATAGGATAGCTGAATGGATGAGAAAACATGATCCACATACGTACTGCCTACAAGAGACCTACCTCAGAAAAAAAGACCTACATAGACTGAAAGTGAAGGGTTGCAAAAAATATTCAACACAAATGGACAGGAAAAAGAAGTGGGAGTAGCAATACTTATATCAGACAAAATAGACTTCAAAACCAAGCCTATAAAAGACACACTGAAGGACATTCCATAATATTCAAGGGAAGAATCCATCAAGAAGACAAAAAACATTGTAAACATCTATCTATCCAACATAGGAGTACCCGAATATATAAGGAAAATCTTGGAGGACTTCCAGAAAGATATAGACAGCAGCACACTTATACTAGAAGATTTTAATACCCTACTCTAAAAAATGAATAGAAATTCCAAACAAAATATCAAAGGATATTGTGGCATTCAACAAGTTCCTAGGTCAAATGGACTTAACTGATATGTAGAACCTTTCAACCCAAAGAAGCAAAGTACACATTCTTTTCAAGTGCAAATGGAACATTTTCAAAGACACACCCCATGATAGGACACAAAACAAGCCTCCAAAATTCAAGAAAATTGAAATAATATCAAGCATTTTCTTGGACCACAAGGGACTGAAACTAGAAAACAGTCTCAAGGAAAAAAACTAAAAGAATCTCAGATTCATGGAGATTGAGTAGCATGCTATTAAACAATGAATGGGTCAATAATGAGATCAAGGTACAGATCAAAAAGTATATTGAAACAAATGAAAATAAACACACAACAGTCCAAAACTTACGGGACACAGTGAAGGCAGTCCTAAGAGGGAAGTACGTAGTAATACAGGCCTACTTAAAAAAGATAGAAACATTTCAAATAACCTAACTCCACAACTACAAGAACTAGAAGAGCAACAACAAACAAAGCCCAAAGTGAGTAGAAGGAAGGAAATAACCAAGATCAGAGCAGAATTAAATGACATAGAGACTAAAAGCACAATTCTAAGGATCAATGAATCCAGGAGCTGGTTCTTTGAAAAGATAAACAAAATCAACAAGCCTTTAAGAAGACTCATCAAGGAAAAAAAAGAGAGAGGACCCAAATAAACAAAATCAGAAATGAAAGAGGAGGGATTACAACCAATACCAGAGAGATACAAAGGATTATACGAAATGACTACAAACAACTCTGTGCCAAGAAATATTAAAACCAGTGTGAAATAGATAAATGTCTAGAAAAATATAATCTCCTGAAACTGAATGAAGAAAAAGCAGAAAGCATGAACAATAACAGGTGATGAAATTGAAGCAGTAAACAAAAATCCTTTGGCACACAAAAGCCCTGGACCAGGTGGTTTCACAGGAGAATTTTTAAAAAACATTCAAGGAAGAGGTAACACCTAGCCTTCAAAGACTACTAAAAAAAATTCAAGAAGAGGGAAACTCCCAAACCCCTTTTACAAAGCCAGCATCACCCTAATTCCAAAACCAGTTAAAGACACAACAAAGAGAGAAAACTATCGGACAATATCACTGATGAACATAGATGTCAAAATCCCCAATAAAATATTGGCAAACCACATGCAGCAATACATTAAAAAGGTCATACACCATGATCAAGTGAGATTCATCCCAGGGATGAAGGATGGTACAACATTCACAAATCAATAAACATAATACATCATATAAACAAAAGCAAAGACAAAAATCATATGATCACATGATCATATCAATAGTTGTGGAAAAATCATTTGGTAAGTAATACCACCCTTTTATGATAAAAACACTCAGCAAAGGGGGAGTAGATGGAACATTCCTCAACATGATAAAGACCATATATGAGAATCCTAAAGCCAACATCATGCTCAACTGGCAAAAACTAGAATCTTTATCACTAAGATAAGGAACAAGACAAGGATGTCCGCTTTCACCATTTCTTTCAATACAGTATTAGAAGTCCTATCCACAGCAATCATACAAGAAATAGAAATAAATGGCATACAAAAAGGAAAGGAAGAAGTAAAACTGCATGCAGATGATATGGTAGCATAGTTAGGAAACACTATAGACCCTAGCAAAAAACTATTCAACCTAATAAGCGAATTTGGCAAAACAACAGGGTTCAAAGTCAATATTCAGTAATAAAAGGCATTTTTATACACCAACAATGAAAGACCAGAATCAGAAACAAAGAAAAAACCCATTTGCTATAGCAACAAGAGAAATAAAGCACCTAGGAATAAACATTACCAAGGAGGTGAAAGACCTATACTCAGAAAACTACACAGCACTGAAGAAAGAAATTACAGACGACACAAATAAATGGAAGAAAATGCTGTGTTCATGAAGTGGAAGAATTCACATCATCAAAAGGTCAAATTACCCAGAGCATTTTATAGATTCAATGCAATCCCTATTAAAATACCAATGACATACTTCACACATATAGAACGAACATTTCAGAAATTTATATGGAACCTTAAATAACCCTGAACAGCCATGGAAATTTTGAGAAAGAAGAACAAAGTAGGAGGGATCACCATACCTGATATCAAACTATATTACAAGGCCAATGTAATCAAAACAGTATGATACTGGCATAAGGACAGACACATAGACAAATGGAACAGAATAGAGAGCCCAGAAAAGAACCCAAATCTCTATGGTCAATTAATATTCAACAAAGGGTGTAGGAGCATAAAATGGAGTAAAAGTAATCTCTTCAACAAATGATGTTGGGAGATCTGGACAGCTACATGCAAAAAAAATGAAACTCAACCACCAACTTACACCATACACAAAAATAACTTCGAGGTGGATAAAAGACTTAAATATAAGTCATGACACCATAAAAGTCCTAGAGGAGAACAAAGGCGGAAAAATCTCAGATACTCCATGGAGCAATATTTTCACCAATATGTCCCCTAAGCAAGAGACATAAAGGAAAGAATAACAAATGGGATTTCATTAAAATAAAAGCTTCTACAGAGTTAAAGAAAACATATTAAAATGAAGAAAGAACCAACAGTATGGGAAAATACATTTGCAGATAATGCCTTGGGCCAGGGTCAGATCTCCAAACATATAAACAATTCACATGACTCCAGTCCAGGAGACAAAAAATCCCAATTAAAAAATGGGCAAAGGACTTGAACAGACACTTCTCCAAGGAGGATGTACAAAGGGCCGAGAGACATATATAAAGATGCTCAGCATGACTAGCCATCAAAGAAGCAAATTAAAACCACAATGAGTTACCACTTCATACCAGTGAGAATGGCCATCATAAACAAATCAACAAACAACAAATGTTGGAGAGGAGGTGGAGAAAAGAGAACCCTAGTGCACTGTTGGTGGGATTGCAGACTGGTGCAACCATAATGGAAAACAGTATGGAATTTCCTCAGGAAACTAAAAATGGAACTGCCTTTCAGCCTAGCAATTCCACTGCTGGGATTATACCCTAAGAACTCTGAAACACCTTTTCAAAGAACCTGTGCACCCATAGCAGCACAATTTAAGATAGCCACATGCTGGAAACCGCCTAAATGCCCATCAGTAAACGAGTGGATCAAAAAACTGTAGTACATTTACATGATGGAATTCTACACATCAGAAAGAAAGAAGGAACTCCTACCCTTTGCAACAGCCTGGATGGCACTGGAGAGCATTATGCTAAGTGAAGTAAGCCAGGCAGTGAAAGAAAAATTCCTTATGATCTCATCTATAAGTGGAACCTAATCAACAAAACAAACAAGGAGACAAAGTATAACCAGAAACAGTGAAATTAAGAACAAACTGACAGTAACCAGAGGGGAGGTGAGAGGGGATAATGGGGGGAAAGGGGGCAGGGTTTTTAGGAACATGTATAAAGGACACATGGAAAACACTAAAGGAGGGTAGGATCGAGGGTGGAAAGTGTGGGTGGCTAAGGTGGGTTGGAGTTGGGGGGGATGGAGACAACTGTACATGAACAAAAATAACAAAATATTTTTAAAAAGAAATACCTTATGATCTCACTGATAAGTGAAACCTTATCAACTAAATTAACAAGCAATCAAAATACAACCAGAGATTTTGAAATAAAGAACAATCTGACAATAACCAGAAAGTTGGAGGGAGAGGGATAATTGGGGGTATTGAGGTGCACAGCAAGGAACATATATGAAGGACACATGGACAAAACCAAAGAAGGTGGGTTCGAGGGTGGGAGGCGAGGATGAGTAGAGTGGGGGTGGTGTGGTGGGTTGAAAATGGAGACAATTGTATTTGAAGAATGATAAAAAAGAACTAAAAAGAAATGAAGATATAAAAAAGAATGTTTATTTTGCTCCTTGGAGTGAAAGTTTCAGTGTATATCATATAAGTCCACTTGATCTACGGTGTCGTTCAGTGCCACAATGTCCTTGTTGATTCTTTGTTTGGAATATCTGTCCATTGTTGACTATGGGCTATTAAGATACACTACTGTAAGTGTGTTGCTGTCTATATCTTTCTTGAAGTCCTCCAAGAAGTTTCTTATATACTTGGGTGCTGCTATGTTTGCTGCATATATGTGTACAATGTTTATGTCTTCTTGATGGATTCTCCCCTTGAGTATTATGAAGTGTTCTTCTTTGTCTCTTTTTATGGCCTTAGTTTTGAAATCTATTTTGTCTGATATAAGTATTGCTACTATGTTTTTCTTTTCTTGACCACTTGCTTGGAATGTTTTTTTTCCAACCCTTAACTTTTAGCCTGTGTAGGTCTTTTTTTCTGAGGTGGGTCTCCTATAGACAGCATATATGCAGGCCGTGTTTTCTTATCCATTAAGCTACCCTATGTCTTTTGATTGGAACATTTAATCAATTTACATTTAATGTCAATTCTGAAAGGCACTTATTCATTGCAATATTTCTTTCTGTACCTGTGATCCTCTATTTCTCACTCCACACCTTATCTTCTCAAAGCAGTCCCTTTAGCATAGTCCTTTAGTAGTGCTTTGGTGGAGGTGTATTCTTTGAGTCTACTTTTGTCCAGGAAGCTTCTTATTTGCCCTTCCATTTTAATTGAGAGCCTTGCTGGGTAGAGTAGTCTTCACTGCAGGCCTTAGCTTTTCATTACTTGGAACATTTCTTGGCATTCCCTTCTGGCTTGTAGTGTTTCTATTGAGAAATCAGCTGCTAGCCTTATTGGAGTTCCCCTGTTTGTTACTTCATGTTTCTCTCTTGCTGCTTTTAAAATTTTCTTTTGTCTTAAAAGTCCTAGAGGAAAACATCGGTAGGAAAATCTCAGACATTCCACGCAGCAACATCTTCAATGATATGTCCACTGAGCAAGGGACATAAAGGAAAGAATAAACAAATGGGGCCTTATCAAAATAAAGAGCTTCTGTGGGGCTAAAGAAAACAGTATTAAAATAAAAAGAGAACCAACTGTATGGGAAAACATATTTGCCAATGATACCTCAGACAAGGGTTTGATCTCCAAAATATATAAAGAACTCATATGACTCCACTCCAGGAAGACAAAAAACCCAATTAAAAAATGGGCAAAAGACATGAACAGACACTTCTCGAAAGAGGACATTCAGAGGGCCCAGAAAGATATGAAAAGATGCTCAACATCATTAGCCATCATAGAGATGCAAATTAAAACCACAATGAGTTAGCACCTCACACCAGTCAGAATGGCCATCATCAACAAAGCAACAGATAACTGTTGGAGGGGATGTGGAGAAAAAGATCGGAAGAGC
>PVJI01030053.1:0-14614 GCA_004026765.1 Micronycteris hirsuta | reverse complement strand
AAGTACAGCATAGGGATATAGTCAATAATACTACTACAACTATGTATGGTGTCAGGTGCATACTAGATTTATTGGGATGATCACTTAGTAAGTTAGATAATATTTAATCACTGGGTTGTATACCTAAAACTAATATAACATTGTATGCCAACTGTAAATAAAAAATTTAAAAAAGTAGAAAAAATAAAAGATACAGTATAATTCAGTATTGTGTATAATTATTTCTACATTCTTAAAGATAATAGCAAAAGACCTTCAATACCTTAATGTTGTCCTCAGGTAACCCCAAAACTTTATTTTAGTCAGCAGCCTAGAAAAGTGAGAAATTTGGTAAGGCTGGTCTCAATAAACAAAGAAAGCTTCAGAATAGGCCGTGAGATTTGGCAACTTTGAATCATTCATCTAATTATTATTATTTTTTAAAGATTTTATTTATTTTTAGAGAGAGGGGGAGGGAGAGAGAAAGAGAGGGAGAGAAGGATTGATGTACAAGAGATACATAGATTGGTTTCCCCTCACAAGGCCCCTAACTGGAGACCTGGCCCATAACCCAGGCCTGCTACCCAGGCATGTGCCCTGACTGGGAATTGAACTGGCAACCCCTTGGTTCACAGGCTGGCACTCAATCCACTGAGCCACACCATCCAGGGCTCATTTATCTAATCATTAATAGTTGAATATTGAAGTAGGGAGACCAAGATTATAATGGAGGCCATTTTGTTTAATACTTTGTAGCCTTGGCAAGACCTTGATATACCTTAACACTAAAGGATCTTCACCCCTACTTTATTCTTGAAGCATTTTTCTCAAGAGTTCAAAGGGAAGTTTCACTTGAAAAGAAAACAATTGTCTGTAAGGCAAAACAAGGCAAATAGCTGAAGTTTGAGGTGAGGGAAAGCACACTACCTTTCTGTCAAGTGATATGAATTGACTTTCTGTCCCGTCTACTTAATTACCGTTCTCCCACCATATGTTCTATGGTTTCTTAGAGGTTTGCAGTTTTTGAAGTTAAGTCTTGGAGAAGTGGTTCTCAATCTTGGTTGTGTATGAGAAACACTGAGTAGTTTTAAAATGACATATCCTTTGGATCCATTCCAGAACTCTTGGGTTAGAATCTCCACAAATGAAGTCTGGCTAACTTTGGCTTTAAAAGAGTTCCACAAGAGATTCTGATTTGTAGTTAGAGTTACTAGGCCCTTCTCTAGGGTAATTATGCTACACTTACATGGGCTCCTTTCATTTCTAGGAGGAGCTACCACATGATCTCTCCAATGAAGTTTCTCTAAAGACTACCAGTTGGCATGATTAATCCCATTTTTAAACCTGGCCTTTTTCTTTTAAAAACATTTTTTATTTTATTGATTTGAGAGAGAGAGAGAGAAAGAGGGAAAAACATCAATTTGTTTTTCCCTACTTATTTATACATTCATTGGTTGATTCTTGTATATGCCCTGACTGGAGGTCAAACCCACAACCTTGGCATATTGGGACAATGCTCTAACCAACTGAGCTATCTGGCCAGGGCCTAAACCTGGCCCTTTTCTTTATGGGGCATCAAATAGAGTTCCACAGAAAGTGACAAACTCATGCATTTTCAGAAATCAAAATTGTACTTTATTGGTGACATTCCTAATTCAATGTACAGGTCTCGAGTTACATGTTTTTATATACCATTTCATTTAATCACTTCCACAGTTGGATGAGGGATGATCACCATATTGCAGGTTAGGAAACTGACTCACTGCTGATAGATAGCCTAAAGTTACAAAGCTAGTATTAGTTTGAGTAGCATTATTATTATTTGAGGTAATACATGTAAAGCATTTAAAGTACCTGGTTCATAGTAAATAGCTAAGTTGTTACTTTACCTGTAGTAGCTTATATAATACATACAATAACCCCTCAAAATAAGAAATATTAGCAATATCATCTCCATTTTACAGAGAGGGAAACTGGTTTGTAAAACTGAGCTGGTGGGTGATAGAGCTGAGATGTGAATTCAAGCTATCTGGCTCCAGAACCTGGGCTTTTAGCTTCTAATCGTAAGGCTTAGCTCACTGTATTCAACTATATCTGAACCCAAAATTCTGTCTGATGCCAAAATGTAGGCTTTTCTCATATACCAAGTGCAGGCAAATAAGTCGCTCCAGAAATCTTACAGTTTAGCTGGTGTGGCAATATAATATGAAATGGACAATTACAGGTGGACTTGAATTTAGATGTAAAGTATGTACTTTACACCAAATGTACTTTAGACCAAATGTGCAGGAGTTCATCAAGGGCTGGACTTGGGTCTATCTGAGGTAGATCTAGAAGATTAATTAGGATTTGGGTCAGCAAGAGGGAAAGCATACATACGTGAGAAAGGCAGAAATGAACATAGCATTTTCACAGTACACTGAGAACATGGTTCCCACTTTGTTGGGAAGCACATATTACGAGAGAGCAGAAAATAAGATTATCTTGGTATGGAAAGTCTTTAACACAAATTTCAGGATGAGGATAAATGCAAGTGAGAAAGATCCGATAGAACTACACCAGCTTGTAAGAAGGCTACTGTTACGCTGCTGCTCAGCTTCCTAGGTATTGGTGTCTTACTGACTGCTCTTTATTCTCCCCCATCAAGGTGAAAGATCAATAGAAATCCTATGAATTTCTGTAATAGAACCTGGGTTGGGTTTCTTTGATAACAGCAGGTGATTCAAATCTTCAGGGCAAATATTTCCTAATGCCATGACCACAGGTTTCCAGGGATGCACCCAGGAAATAAACTGGAAGGCAAATTCTGTTTTCCAAAAATGCAAAGTTTCTCTTGGAGATTGAAATTTCATGTGTTAAGCTTTGCCATTATCTTGTTTCTTTATTTTTTTTATTAAAAACATTTAAATATGTATATATATTTATTGATTCCAGAGAGCGAGAAGAAGGGAGGGGGGAGAGAGATATCGAATATGAGAGAAACATTGGTTGGTTGCCTCCCACATGCACCCCAACAGGGATGGAACCCGTAACCTATGCTTGTGCCCTTACTAGATATTGAACCTGCAACCTTTTGGTGCATGGGACAATGCTCCAACCAACTGAGTCATACCAGTCTGACCTCTTGTTTTTTTAAAAAATACATTCTCTTGGGAGCAAATATATTAAGTTCCTTTAATAATAATGTAATCAGCTCCCCCCTCCCTCAGTCCCAGGATATATGGGGATAATGTGAGAGACCTGGATATGGAAAATGACAATGGTTGAAAAGTTGGAAAAAGGTATTAGAAAGGAGGTAAATATGAAGACAACTCTGATTTAGAATTTTCCCAAGGACCTTCTGCCTTGAAACACACTTGAAAGTGAGTTGGTTTTCTTGAATTAGAGTTACAGCTTGGTTGGGATGGCAAGAATATTTTATTTTATTTATTTTTTATTTTTTATATTTCTAAAAAGATTTTATTCATTCACTTCTAGATAGAGGAAGGGAGGGAGAAAGAGAAGGAGAGAAGAAACATCAATGTGTGGTTGCCTCCTGTGCACCTGCAACTGGGTTGGCCCGCAACCTAGGCATGTGCCCTGCCCAAGAACCAAACTGGTGAACCCCTGGTTCCCAGGCTGTAGCTCAATCCACTGAGCCACACCTGCCAGGTAGAATGGCAAGAATATTTTAGTGCTAAAATTCACCCAATCTTCTAAAATTTAAAGTCTATTATTAATTTCCCCTTGTTAATCTCAGTTAATTTGGTTCTTCTTCATGGGGCCTATTTTCCATTTTAGTCTTAATAATTCAACAAATAAATCAGTTTATTTATTGAGTGGCTACTGTGTCCAGGAGGTGGTATCAGCATTTCTCAATATGTATCTGATGGAACATTTGCACCAAAACCTCCTATGGTTCTTATAAATGCAAACTTCTAGGCCCACTGCAGACCTACCAATTCTGAATCTCTGGAGATAGGGGTTGAATTCCATTTCGTAAGTACCTGTAAGAACCATTGATTAGAGAGGTGTTTCTCAAACTCGAGAGTGCATTGGAGTCACCTGGAGGGCTTTTTAAACCACAGTGCTGGACCCTACCCCAGAGTTTTTGATTCGGTAGGTCTATGTGGGGCCTCAGAATTTCTAAGTCTAGTAAGTTTCCAGATGATGTTATGTAATGACATTTTGAGAATCACTGTACTAGAGCATTGGAGGGATATAAAGAAGTATTAGATACAGTTCTTATCATTAAGGAGTTGATGATGTAGTTGGGGGAGATAATACATAAAGTTAAAAATATAACAAGAAATACAATGTTATCCCTGACTGGTGTAGCTCAGTGGATTGAGTGCAGGTTGCAAACCAAAGGGTCGCCAGTTTGATTCCCAGTCAGGGCATATGCCTAGGTTGTAGGCCAGGTCCCCAGTGGGGGCCACGTGACAGGCAACAACCACATGTTGATGTTTTTCTCTCTCTTTTTCTCCCTCCCTTCCCTTCTGTCTAAAAATAAATAAAATATTAAAAAAAGAAATACAATGATATATATAAGTATATATATATATATATAAAATATTTGACATTAGATGGAATAAATAAGAGGATTTGGTGCCCGGCTGGTGTAGCTCAGTGGATTGAACGCAGGCTGGGAACCAGAGGGTCCCGGTTCGATTCCCAGTCGGGGCACATGCCTGAGTTGCAGGCCAGGTCCCCACTGAGGGCCTTGTGAGAGGCAACCATACATTGCTCTTTCTCCCTCCCTTCTCCTATCTCTAAAAATAAATAAATAAAATCTTTAAAAAAAAAAAAAGAAGAGGATTTGGGACTTAATTTAGCCCCTAAAGAATGGATGGGCCTAGGGTTCAGGAGAGAGTAACATGGGTATTCTTGATGGGGATATAAAAATAGAAAAGTATAGGGTCTGGCACAAATAATGCCCCTTTTTTTAATTACAAAATCTTTTATTACAAAATCATAAGCATGTAATTCGGTAACATAACAATATCACACTCAAGCACACCATATGACATTTTAGGTGAAATGTTCAAATTGTTGTCCATCTCGTGTGAGACATTCACGTACCCTACCAACCACACTCAAGCATGCCTTACTTCTGCTGGACCCTGTATAAAGGTGCAAGGGAGTGGAGTGGTCAATATTTGTTTGTTTGGTATAGAGCTTTATATAGGACACCAGTGGAGGGGTAAGACCAAAAAGGTTGATGCCAGACTATGAAGAGCTTCCAAAGCCTATCTCTTTCTCCTGCCTCCATGCATTTCACAGTCTTAGCTGCATGGTTAGAAAGAGGAAGTCTCCCCTGCTGAATGTGCAAGAGGAAGTACAGGAGGATTCTGAGGGCCTGTGAGCTGTACTGGCTGCTTTTACCCATGAGCCAATTGTAGAGGTTTCAGGAAGACCAGCGCACCAACCAGGCTGGGTCTTTCCGCCCAGAGGGTGTCACTACCCAAGCTGAAAGTGTTGGGGAGACCAGGCATTGCTGTCTGGATGTTTCGCTCTCTCGGTGGCCATCATGTCGTTGACCTCTGCCTATCAGCATAAATTAGCAGAAAAGCTCACCATTCTGAATGATCGAGGCCAGGGGGTTCTCATTCGTATGTATAACATCAAGAAGGTAAGCATGGGCACCTGGATTAGTACTAGTTATTCTAACAGTTGTAGGGCAGGGAACCCTGAGGCCAACAGGTCCAGTGGTTGGATTTTCTCCTCTTTCCTGCTGGCTTAATTGTCCTTCGGTCACATGGATTATATAGGTGAAGTAGGAAGGAAGGTTTTTTTTCAGTGCTTCCCCTTTTTAGGTATGATTCTCACCCCAATGAGAGTGTCTGCTTTCTTCTGGGTATGGCGTAGGGGTGGGGTGGTAAATAATTGTGTTCTGAGTCACTTGGATCCACGGTCTGGGTTCCAGAATTCTGGGTCTCATTGATTATTGCTTATCCCCCACACTCTGAAAATATCCGAAGTCGGGTCTCAGCAAAAACATCCATGAAAGTATGTCTCAAAAAGGACAAAAAAAATAGGTGTGATATTTACTTTAAAACAAAAAGGGTAGGTGCTTTCTGAGATGCTTAGAGTCTGAGGCAGTTCTTGCTGTGGTTGTTGTGTGTTTAGAATAGGAACTGTGGAATTGAGAGAGGCTGTTGGCAAGGGAAACAAAAGATAAAGACAGGGGTGGGAATGGGGAGTTTCTGGAAGAGAAAATAATGGGTCTGGGTAGGGAAATTTTGAGCATTAAAAAAAAAATAAAGCAAATCCCCAGGAATATGGTCTCTCTGTCCCCATGTTTCCTTTAATAGTGCTTTGGGATGATTTACTTATATAATGGACATAATTATGACACTGAATCTCCTACAAAGTCTGACTCTTGAGCAGCTGCTTTTTTCACTCCTTCCGGCTTCAGCTGAAGGGTGGGGAGAGCTTCCTCTTTGTGCTGGGGCCAAGCAGACATTAAACTTTACATGGCAACACAAGATGCCCAGGTTACTTAGCTTTTCTGATAATTGGCTTAATGTCCTTGAACTTGTTCCTGACCTACTCTTACGCTTTTATAATGAATTCCCAGATTCCCTTTCCCTCAGAGACATTTCGTGAGAATGAATGATGCAGGAAGAGGTATGTTTATGAGGGGCAGGAGAAAGTGTTGAAATGTAGTGTGGTTTATTTGTGCAGACTTGTTCAGACCCCAAATCCAAGCCACCTTTCTTGCTGGAAAAGTCCATGGAATCATCTCTTAAGTATATCAACAAGAAATTTCCCAACATTGATGTCCGAAACAGCACGGTGAGAATGCAATCTCTCTTCTCCCCTTTCTCTGAAATAACTGTATGGTTGGATTGCAGGAGATAGTGTAGCCTTCTTTTTGTTTTCCTAGGTTTAATCAGAAGGCTTCAGGTTGTTATAGGCTTGGGAATTCTGAGAAAGATGGAATTTTCCCAGGATTAGCTGGAGCAAAGAATTGACCCTTTCTCCATTGCATAATTCATGAGGGCACTTTTTTTCCCCCTTGGTAGAGGAAGACGGCTCTATCAACCCAGCAGGGTGCATATATTTTATTATTGTTCCTGTTTCTCATTCAGTGTTTCCTTGCTAGTTGTCTTAGAATTATGTATCTGGTGGGATATCCCTTACTTCTCCCTTATGAAATGTTAGCACCAGATTTCTTACCATCTCACCTGTAGCATCTTCTCATTCTGCTTCTTTCAACGTTGATTAATATCTAGAGACCTTGAAATTTCCCTTCATTTAGCATTCTATATCTAGTCAGGATCACATGCAAACATCCTACCTCTCAGAGAGAGAATATCCTCTGTTTAAAGACGCTCAGAGCACTGGAGACTTCCTGACTTCCTGTCAGTGTATTTCAACTGTCTTCAAGAATGTTTTAGGTATAACTCCTATTCTTCTTGGCTTACTTTGATCACGTGCCTTCTTATTTTTTATTGTAAATTTTGTTTTGTGTTTATTTCAGCAACATTTAGGACCAGTACATCGGGAAAAAGCTGAGATTATTAGATTCCTCACCAACTACTATCAGTCGTTTGTGGATGTCATGGAATTTCGGGTGAGCTCTCTTTAGCTCAGGTGCAAGTGTGGGCATCGTCCTTCTGAGGCTATACTTTATTTCTTTATTTAGGAGGGGAGTGGGTCACTTGGTGGTGGTGCTAGTGATGGCTTATCTTTGGGTGGTAAAGGGGATTGAGAGAAAGTTAGGGGAGCGAGTCTAAGTCTGAGTGAAAAGAGGCAGCTCTGTCCTGAATCCCTTCTTACTCATCGAGCCTCGGGAGTTGTGGGGGGAGGTGGCAAAGGCAGCCGGCAGCTGGAGCCTGACTAGAAAATAGGGGTAGATGGAAGGTTGCTGCTGTCTTTGGGAAGGGAATGGGACATTTAGGCTATTCCTCCTTTAATAAATACTCAGTTGTGTTGCTTAATACTGTATTTATTTATTAAATATATAATCTTTATTATATTTTTTCCATTACCATTTAGTCCTCTTATGCCTCCCTCCCCCAGCTATAAAAAAAAAATAAAGATGTACTGATAGGGAAAGGTATCTAAGTTGTATTGTTACATGAAAGCAAGTTGCAGAATACTAGATGATACAATTATATTTTTATTTCAAAAGATACAAAGGCTTATACACTATACATAGTGTTAGTTTATGTATATACATAAAAACAAAAAATAATTTATTAAATTATATATTTTTGTATTATTTAAGTTAAAAATTTTAAAGTGCTATTCCCCAATATTCTATTACAAATATACCAAAAAATTCCAAGAGTAAGACAATGAATGTTGTTCTACTCTTCTCCTGGATTTTTTAATTGTTAATATTTTGCCATGTTTGCTTATCTTCAGTTTTTTCTGAACCATTTGAGTTAGTTGCGAACATCATGACATTTCCCTCCCTAAATACTTTAGCATACAGATGCTGAGAATAAGAATGTATTTTTTTTTATGTAACCCCAATACAATTGTCATACTCAGGAAATGCAAAATTTCTACAATATTGTTAGTTAATATATGGCCCATACTCACATTTCTCTAGTGTGTTTCAATGATCATATATTGAATTTGTTTGTCCTGTCTCTTTAGTCTTTAATCTAGAATAGTTCCCAGCCTTTTTTTTTTCTTTTTTTCGGTCTTTTATGACACTGACCTTTTTGAAGAGTCCAGACTTGTTATTTTTGAGACGATCCCTTCATTTGGATTTGTCTGATTGTTAACAGTGATTGGTAGCAGTACTACTTGAATAATATTTTATTTGAAATTTAAACAAGGAGAATATATTTTTATAAATGTAAACAAACTAAAACTTATTTAGTACAATACTTTTGAAAGGCAAATTGATAATGTGTTTCAAAAGTCTTAAAAATACATGCTTTTTTAAATGTAGTAGTTCTATTTCTAAAATTTGTCTTAAGAAATAGAAGCACAAAGATATATGTACAAGAATGTACTCTGTTGCATTAGTTTTGATGTGACAACTTGAGAATTGATTATATCCAATAAATAGAAGCTTGGTTAAAAGTTCAGTGGATATGTCTATCAATGAATGTTATGCAGCTGTTAAAGATAATACATATTTATATTAATCGGCATGGAAAAATGTTCTTTAGTGTAAAAGCAAATTACAGTACAGCTTAAGATGTAAGATGTTCCTAAAATATGTATTAACATAGATAAACAGGCATATACTGAATATTAGAGCTTCTGATTGTTGAGATTGTGAGTGGTTTTGAAAAGAAATTAAAATTATGCTTGCCTGTATTTTCTGCAATGACATGTATTTTTAATGCATTCAAGAAATAACACAAATTTTAGCCATTTGAGCAATCTAAGTTTGTGATGGTATTATAGTATTTCTTCAGATAATACCACAGAATGGGACCCTACCTTGGGTGCCCTGCAGCTACGCCGGGGAGACAATTCAGGCCAGTGATCAGATTACACAATAAAGAGAGAAGTGGGGACATGGAAACCTGTGAGGTCTGAAGGAGGGTCAGGTCAGAGGTTATTAATTTTGGAACTGAGAGTAGTAATTAGGAAGAAGGTAGAGTAGAACGAATGCTGGGAGCATGTAAGAAAAAGTCTCCTACTAGGAAAGTTGGAATGCACAGGAGATTTTGGGACACTTTCTGGTTGCTGCACAGTGTCCTAAATCTCACATGTCCCCTGTGCCTTTGTTTCCCAGTCAGTCCCTACCTCCCCAACTCCTGGCCCCAGGCAGCTACTGGTCTACTTTCCAGATTAGATACTGTTTTCTAGGGGTTCATGAAATTAGGATCTATATAGCATGTCCTCTTTTTTTTTAAATCCTTACCTGAGATGTTTACTGCTTTTAGAGATAGAGGTAGGGTGGGTGGGGGGAGAGAGAGAGACGGAGAGAGAGAGACTGAGAGTGAGAGAGAAACATGGATGTGAGAGAGAAACATCAACTGTTTGCCTCCTGTACACACCCTGACCTGGAACTAAACCTGCAACCTTTTGGTGTACAGGATGATACTCCAACCAACCAAGCCACTCGGCACATGGCCACGTCCATAGCATGTATTCTTTTGTGTCTGGATTCTTTCACTCAGTATAACATTTTTGAGATTTATCTATGTTGTTTCATGTATTTGCAACTTGTTTCCTATTTTTGATGAGTACTATTCCATTGTATGGATGCAATTTGTTTATTTATTTACTTGATGGATATTTGAATTGTATCCATTTTTGGCCATTATGCACAAATTGACATTGAGTACAAATCACTGTGGAGAAACTACATAGTTTCATTACTCTTTCTTTAAAGATTTTCTTTATTTTATTTTAGACAGGTGGGAAGGGAAGGAGAAAGTGAGGGAGAGAAACATCAGTGTGTGGTTGCCTCTTGTGTGTCCCCAGCTGGGGTTCTGTCCTGCAATGCAGGCATGTGCCCTGACTGGGAATCGAACCCGCGACCCGCGACCCTTTGGTTTGGAGGCCGGCACTCAATCCATTGAGCTACACCAGCCAGGGCTTTTTGTGGTTTTAATTGGTGTTTCCCTGATGGCTAATATCATTGAATATCTTTTTGTGTGCTTTTTGGGCATTTGTGTATATATATATATATTTTTTTTTTTTTAAAGATTTTATTTTTTATTTATTTTTATTTTTAGAGAGGAAGAGAGGGAGAAAGAGAGGGAGAGAAACAGCAATGTATGGTTGCCTCTCACATGGCCCTCACTGGAGACCTGGCCTGCAACCCAGGCATGTGCCCTGACTGGGAATTGAACCGGGACCCTTTGGTTCCCAGCCCGCGCTCAGTCCACTGAGCTACACCAGCCAGGGCTATGTATATATATATTTTAAAGTACCTGTTCAAATATTTTGGTAACATATTTTAAAAATAAACAAATATATGTATACTTTTTGATCTGGTAGTTTCACTTTTGTAGAACTGAAAGTAGCAAAATGCAGTGGATAGGCCAGAAATAGGGAACAAAGCATATGACTTCAGTGGGAAAGAGGCTGAATGAATTGGCCATGCCATGGGTTACTATGTGACCATGTAAACAAAATGCACTAGTGCTCTACCCAGAAACTTTGAGGACTTCCATCAGGTAAGGCTGATGAGAAAAGCAAGACAATAAGAAGCGTGTGATATTATATCAATTTTGCAACATAGATGACGACCAAAAATACCTACCTCTAGCTTTTTTTTCACCTCTCTCTCTAAATAGGATTATACACATAGGGAGAAAATTAAGAAAGGACACACCAGGTTGTTAAACTGGTTAGTAAGTACTTATCATACAGTAGGATATCAATAAATAGAAACGCAAAGAAAGTTGGGTTGTATTCCCATTTGTTAATGATTAACTTCTGAGAACAGGAGATGGAATCCAAAAACAGACTGACTTTGGGATTCATCAATAAAAACGGGTCTGATATTTGGCATTTTAGAAACAGTCTATCAAATGATCTGTAATTTAGTAATTTTTTTTTTTTTTTTGAGAAAGTGGTCCCTGGGATGATAAGATCAGGGATAGTGTGTCTAATTCGGTAGTGGCTTGCGCCTGTGGAAACGTGGGCATATGGTAGTGTAAGCTCGATCGGGATCCACTGACAACTTACTGGGAGGGGACACCCTCTATTCAGCAATGCTTCTCCTGTGTTACTCAGTGGCTTCCTAGGATCTACAAGGAGAGAATTCTTCCCTTCATGTTCTGGTAGTACAAGTCATTTTCTCTTTATGCTTTATTTATTCTTATCTCCAATTTTACCCCCAGGATCATGTATATGAACTTCTCAACACCATTGATGCCTGCCAGTGCCATTTCGATATTGTAAGATTCTTTGCAATTCTCTGCTATCCACAGAAAAGTATCTCAGGTGGGACTGTGTGGGGTGGGATGGGACTAGGGAAATAGCTATTCCTCTACGACTATCTGATGTATAATATATTGTAACATATGCAAAAGTAGGTTTACAGTTGTGAGTACATGGAAGTTGATTCTTACATTATTATTATTAATTTTATATTATTTATTTGTATTGCAACTATAAACCTACTTTTGCCCACACCTGTATATAATGAATGAATGGTGACTTATTCCAGGACTATAATTCTTGCATAAAAAGTGCTGAAGTTAAAGTGTGTTTACATGTGAAGCAGATCAGCAATGTGATTTATTTAATACAAACATTACATAAAAATGTTCTTATTCCACTTCCTCTGACCCCTAAATGCTACCTTATTTCCCGGCCTTCTTGTATCTTGATCTCACTTTTGGCCTCTGATGTTTGTTCTGATTTTCTCCTGAATTTTCAGTCCCATGAGTTCCTCCTTCTAAATAGACCCTTTCAGAGCCTATTTGGCACTGTCTGGAATGGTTGGGGTAGTAGGGATTAATTGGCCTTGCTCTTCTTGGGTTCCTATGTATTTTTCTTTTAGAGTCTCAACTTTGACTTCACTCGAAGTTACCTGGACTTGATCGTGACTTACACCTCAGTTATTTTACTTCTGTCAAGAATTGAGGATCGACGGGTACTAATTGGCCTGTACAACTGTGCCCATGAGATGATGCACGGGCACACGTGAGTTAGGGGGATATGGGAGATGAAGAATCTTATACATGCTGCTATGAGGTAGGGGGTGGACACAAAAGAAATAGATGCCATGCTTGCTCATATGAGACCTTGTAATCTACATGATGACACAGGCAAAAAAAAGAAAAAGCAATTTAGAAGACTTCTAAGTGCACACCGACAAGTGCACGTTTATATATAGTTAATCTTGAATGTGTGCTAGTGGGTTATCCAGTTTGCAATGTCTCGGATTAGTTTTTAATCCTGGGCTGGCTTCCCCTCTGCTTTTCAGGTTATTGCAAAAGGCAAAGAAAAAAATGTTTTTAGTATTGGTAGGAATAATAGCAAGGTAAAGCCCTTAGGGGTAAGTAATGTATGATGATTCATTTGAAGCCAAATATAAATGGATTTTGGATTATCTGCAATTCTGTGCTCCTCCATCAATATAAATAAAAGTATTTAAGGGCTGAAAAAATAAAGACCAGAGGGATCAAGCCCTGACTGGTGTAGCTCAGTGGATTGAGCGCGGGCTGGGAACCAAAGGGTCCCGGTTCGATTCCCAGTCAGGGCACATGCCTGGGTTGTAGGCCAGGTCCCCAGTGGGGGCCATGTGAGAGGCAACCACACATTGCTGTTTCTCTCCCTCTCTTTCTCCCTCCCTTCTCCTCTAAAAATAAACAAAATCTTAAAAAAAAAAAGACCAGAGGGATCAGAGTAGGATGTGGCACATTGTTCTATGCATGGTGTGTATTTCCAAGTGTCTACGTGAATACCTAGGTGCATGTCTTACCCATTAGTTTTGAATGAAATATGTATATATATCTCCATTCTTTTGGGTATACAGATTTGGGTTTAGGCATATTAGTTGATTTGCAACTAATTAACATGAATTTATAGCATACCTATTATATGTCCAACCCTATTTTGGGTGCTTATATGGAAGACACTTTCATGGACCTGATCAACATTTTGTAGTTCTGAAGGGTGGTAGAGGAGGTGGGGAGGGAGGTTAAAGGGGATAATTCGTAATGGAAAAAATACAATAAAAAGTTATGTGGTTCTATCTAATCATAACTTAATATACTTGGGTTTGGAATGGATTGTCATCACATGTAATTCACAGTTTAGTACAGGGGTGTCAAACTCATTTTCACTGGGGGCCACAACAGCCTCACAGTTGCCTTCAAAGGGCCGAATGTAATTTCAACTCCTTAACAGTTAAGGAGTTGTTACATTTTTACAGTCCTAAAATGATTTTGGCCCTTTGAAGGCAACAGCGAGACTGATGTGGCCTCCTGTGAAAATGAGTTTGACACCCCTGGTTTAGTGTGTATATCTTTGGAGGTGGTAGAGAATGCCAGGCAGTCTATGCACACATCTTTACCCTCTGTCAAACACGAGAGTTTACATCATGGTTAAGGGAGGCCTGCGATCCGCTTTCCTCTGCCTTCTTCCAGTGACCCCAGTTATCCCCGTCTGAGTCAGATGGTCTTGGAGTATGACCATCCTCTGAAGAAGCTGACAGAGGAGTTTGGGCCTCATACAAAGGCAAGTTCCCTGACGGAGCAGTGGATTCTTCAGGTAGAAATATATTTTCCCCATCACTGACATTAAGGATTTATTTGTTTTCCCCCACAGGCTGTGAGTGGAGCTCTCCTCTCTTTGCACTTCCTCTTTGTCAGAAGGAACCAGGGGGCTGAGCAATGGCGCAGTGCCCAGCTTCTAAGCCTAATCAGCAGCCCCCCTGCCATGATTAACCCTGCTACTTCGGACACAGTAAGTTCTTGTTTCCTCTTGGCAGTGGAGGCGGTCTCTCTGCCAAGGCAATCTCTGTAGAGGGTGTTTCAGGAAATAACAGCCCTGAGAGTGCTTTAGCTCTCTTCTAGTACATGTCTGTAAGCTGATCGCCTCTTGTAGCTAAAAACTTCGTGGTTAAGTCCTGGTCGGGTGGGTCATTTGGTTGGTGCATCATCCTGTGCACCAAAAGGTTGTGGGTTCAATCCTGGGTTAGGGCACATACCTATGTTGCAGGTACAGGAGGCAACTGATTGATGTTTCTCTCTTTCTCTCTCTCTCTAAAATT
>PVJI01030052.1:0-14617 GCA_004026765.1 Micronycteris hirsuta | reverse complement strand
CAAATCCCTTGTAATAAGGATGCTTTCAGAATTCGACGAAAAATTAATGAACTTGCTTGAACAAATGAGGAGAGATCTGCAGGGAACCAATAGAGATAAGGAAACTGGGACTCAAATCAACGGAGTGGACCAGCAGAAAGAAAAAAACATCCAACCAGAAAAGAAGGAAGCAACAAGAATTCAAAAAATGGAGGAGGGGTTCAGAAACCTCCAAGACATCGGTAAACGTCCCAACATACGAATCATAGGGCTGCCAGAAGGAGAAGAAGAAATCCAAGGAATTGAAAAAATATTTGAACACATAATGATGGAGAATTTCCCGAAGCTGGTGAAGGAAATAGACTTGCGGGAAGTCCAGGAAGCTCAGAGAGTCCCAAAGAAGTTGGATCCAAAGAGGAACACACCAAAACACATCATAATTACATTACCCAAGGTCAAAGATAAGGAAAGGATCCTGGGAGCAGCAAGAGAAAAGGAGACAGTTACCTACAAAGGAATCCCCATAAGACTGTCAGATGATTTCTCAAAGGAGAACTTGCAGGCAAGAAGGGGCTGGACAGAGGTGTTCCAAGTCATGAAAGGCAAGGACCTACATCCAATAATACTTTATCCAGCAAAGATTTCATTTAGAATGGAAGGGCAGAGAAAGTGCTTTGCAGATAAAGTCAAGTTCAAGAAGTTCATCACCACCCAGCCTTTATTGTATGAAATGTTGAAGGGAGTTATATGAGGTATGGAGGAATATCAACAGGGGAGTGGTAGGGGGAGAGGGTGGGAATGGGGCACAGAACAAGTAGCATAAATGGAAGGTAGACAACAGACAGGGGGAGGTTAGAATAGTATAGGAAATACAGGAGCAGAAGGAATCATGTGTAGGACCTATGGACCAAACTAAAGGGAGGGGAAAGGGGGTAAGGGAGAGGGGGAAAAGAAGGGGGGGAAGTGGGGCAACTGTAACAGCATAATCAATAAAATATAGTTAAAAAAGACTTAAATATAAGTCATGGCACAATCAAATTCCTAGAGGAAAAAATTGGCAGGAAAATCTCAGACATTCTAACAGCAACATCTTCTCTGATATGTCCCCTAGAGCAAGGACATAAAGGAAAGAATAAACAAATGGGACCTTATCAAAATAAAGAGCTTCTGTGGGGCTAAAGAAAACAGTATTAAAATAAAAAGAGAACCAACGGTTGGGAGAACATATTTGCCAATGATACCTCGGACAAGGGTTTGATCTCCAAAATACATAAAGAACTCATATGACTCCACTCCAGGAAGACAAAAAACCCAATTAAAAAATGGGCAAAAGACATGAACAGACACTTCTCGAAAGAGGACATACAGAGGGCCCAGAGAAATATGAAAAGATGCTCAACATTATTAGCCATCAGAGAGATGCAAATTAAAACCACAATGAGATACCACCTCACACCAGTCAGAATGGCCATCATCAACAAAGCAACAGATAACTGTTGGAGGGGATGTGGAGAAAAGGGAACCCTACTGCACTGTTGGTGGGAATGCAGACTGGTGCAGCCACTGTGGAAAACAGTATGGAACTTCCTTAGAAAACTAAAAATGGAACTGCCTTTCGACCCAGCAATTCCACTGCTGGGATTATACCCTAAGAGCCCTGAAAAAGCAATTCAAAAGAACCTATGCACCCCAATGTTCATAGCAGCACAATTCACAATAGCGAACTGCTGGAAACAACTGAAGTGCCCATCTACAAATGAGTGGATCAAGAAACTATGGTACATTTACACAATGGAATTCTATACAGCAGAGAGGAAGAAGGAGCTTATACCCTTTGCAACAGCATGGATGGAACTGGAGAGCATTATGCTAAGTGAAGTAAACCAGGCGGTGAGGGACAAATACCATATAATCTCACCTTTAACCAGAACATAATCAACAAAAGCAGAAAGCAAGCAAAACATAACCAGAGACATTGAAATTAAGAACAATCTAACAATAGCCAGGGGGGAGGGGGAACGGGACAATGGGGAGGTTTTTCAGAAACCACTATAGAGGACACATGGACAGAACCAAGCAGCAGGAGGGAGGTAGGGAAGGGAGGTAGGATTGGAAGGGGAGGGGGGAGGGGAGGGGAGAGGATGCAGACAACTGTAATTGAACAACAATGAAGTAAAAAAAATAGCTGCTATGGAGAACAGGAGGAAGCTCTGAGCAGGGAACCAGAAAAATTTATAAACTTGAGGTCAAAGACCATGGTGTGCATCACTTGGGGGGATTGTGTGAAGTCACCACCTGGAAGTGAGAGTAGAGGTGGAGGGTCTACACAGTGTCAAAATCTCTGACAAATGGGTTTATTGATTCAAACAAGTCAATTCAGTGAAGGAAACCCAATAGCATAATTACTTTGCACTACAGGAACCAAAATCATGATTACTGATCCAGCTGTAGCATTTGGATTTAATTCCATCACCTGAAGCTCTATAGCACGCTGGAGAAAAGGAGACCCTAACAGTGGCAATTCATCATTCTAGTTACAGCTCAGAAGCATCTCCCTTTCTTATTTGCACCCTCACCAACAATTCTTTTCTAAACTGGAATGCTTCTTATCTCAGCGTTATTTATGGTTACAGGGAGTTGAAGGCAATCTGGCATTCATCACTGAGAGAACGGAGAGGCGAAATGAAGTGGACAAACATTCTGGACTAGTTTTCAGCAATTAGAGTCAAAGGATTAGATATACATAGAGCAACGATGCTGGGTGAAAATAGCAAGAAATATAAATATAAATAATATAAATATGTAATAACACCAGTTAGAGAAATCAGAAGGACATTCACTGAAAATGATACTACACATTCTGTAAAAACACATACAAACAAAAATATAGATATTAAACAGAAGAGAATGGTTCCTGATGAGGGAGGGAGGAAAATGTGAATGAGGTGTGGGGATGACAGGGAATAAAGAAATCAACAAGATACCAACAATAATAAGTGCAGAAGTTCCGGGGTTTGATTAATTCAACTCTTTGCACCTAAGGTACCAATTAAATCCAGACATATTGGGTTGACCAAAATGCTTGTTTAATTTTTTCTGTATGATGGCTCTAGTAGTGCTTAGTTGTCTTTAACTTCATTTGAAACTTTTTATTTTGTTAGTTTGTATTGTGACAACTGTCATATCAGCATTCATTTAAAATTATCAAAATTGATGAATTTTGGTACAGCCATATTATACTGAAGATGGAAGAAAGTAGGCAATATTTTTGGCATATTAGGCTTTGTTATTTCAAGAAAGATAAATACAACGGAAACAAACAAAAAAAGATTAGTGCAGTGTATGGAGAAGGTGCTGTGACTGAACACGTCAAAAGTGGTTTGCGAAGTTTCTTGGTACTATTGACATTTTGGCCAAATAATTCTTTGCTGTGGGGCTGTCTTATGCACTGGAAGATGTTTAGCAGCCCCCCTGGCCTCTACCCACTAGAAGCCAATAGCAGGAGATAGTTGACATTCTCAAAATATCCAGATCAATAAAGTTATTGGTGAAAATGAAAAATGTGTCCTTTATGGAAAAAACTAAATGGACTTTTGACCAACTCAATACATGAATCAAAACACTTCTTAACCTTTGAAGACTTTGTTTCAAACAACACATTTATCTCCAACCCAGAATAACGGGTTTACACAGGATCAGAGCTGAAGAAAATGATGCAGGTCATCTAGGGTTGCCATCACTTCACCACTTATTTTATGGATGGAAAAATCTGAGGCGATGAGAGAGAAAATGACTTGGCTAATGTCACACGCTTAGTTGCAAAGTTTAGAACAGACCCAGGTCTCCCAAGTCCAGTACTCCTTTTGAGAATTCTCACTTGTTTTGTTGTTACTGTTGTTTGCTTCTTAAATGAAGTCAGCTTCATTCTATGGCTTTATCTTCCTTTATAATACTTTAATTTAAAAATATAAACAGGAATAAGGTGTACTTCCCTGCGCTGCCTACACAGGGGAAGAGTGGATAAAACGAGTGAAACTTGCCTGACTGCAAGGGTTCTCCATGTTTTCTTAAATCTATGACACAGATTTGAATACTAGAATTTTTAGCAGCATGCTTGATGGAATTTAAAAAGTCTACTAAACAAGTCAGTAATAGTAATAATGCAGTTCCTACTTCACTGTAACAATGCTTCACAGTGCCTGGAAAAGCATAGCGATATTTATCAGCATGCTTATTACCATATGTCAACACAATCTGAGTAAAACAGTTACCCACCCTGACCACCCTCACTTATATACCCATGAGCCAAGTGAACATGCAATTTCTCTTGGTACGTGGGTAATATTTTCCTGTGACATGTGTTTGATATTGTTTGGTGTTGCCCTATGCCTCTTCCCCCTACCACAATTTGGACTCCAGTCTATTCTACAACATATTGCATGGCGTATTCAGATCAATATTATTTACGACAGGCATCAATCATAACATTTTGCATCCTGAGTTGTAGCAAAATTACATTGCTTTCTTGGCTTTCAGGAAGGGTTCAGGGCACACCTGCTGAGAACCACTGCTCCAGGCTACAACAGGAGGCTGTAGAATGAAGTGGTTAAGGGCATGGGCTTTAGTATCAGAGAGACCTGAGTTTGAATGCTGTTTGAGTGCTAGGCTTTTTACTTCATAACCAACCTTTGGAAAGATACTTAAGCTTTTTAATTCTATCCAACAAACATTTATGGGCACACTATATGCAAGATACTGCTCTAGGTGGCTTGGGAGCATAGTAGCAAACAAGGTGGATGAAAATCCCTGTCCTCATAGAGCTGAAATTCTAGTAGGGAAGATAGAAATGATACAGTTAACATAATAAATAAGCAAATTATGTGATATGTTAGAAGGTGGTAGGTATCATGGATTAAAGAAAAAGTTGAGAAGGGTACCGGGCATTGGGTTGCTGTGGAGAGGGTGCAGGCTGCAATATTAAATAGGGTAGTCAGGGTAGATCTTATTGAAAAGGTGACATTTGAGCAACAAAGAAAGGTAATTAGCTACATGGCTACCTGTGGTAAGCAGACATATTCCTATTGAGATTAAGGAACAGGGAATGTAGCAGAGAAGGGGGTGAGGAATGGTTGAATTGTGAATATATCATATTCTGATATATTTTGAAGTTGGATCCATGGTCCATCATGATTTCATGAGAGACTGGATATGGTGATTAAGAAAAAGAAAGATATCAAAAATGACCCCAAGGTTTTTGCCCTGAACAACCAGAAGGATAGAGGTACTGCTTACATGTGATGACGGGTATAGTTTGAAGCAGGTTTTTCTTCTCATTATTGTGAAGAAAGATCAGAATCAGTGTTCTGGACATATTGAGATGTCTATTAGAAACCCTAGTACAGATTAATATTGAATACCAACAGTAATTGAAAAGTAAAAAAATTTAAAAAGAAATCCTAGTAGAGATGAAGTTGGATATACAAGTCTGAAATTCAATAGAGAAATCTGGGCTGTAAGTAAGAATATGGGAGTTGTAGGTTTAGAGATGACCATGGGACTAGATGAGACAACCTAAGGAAATAGAGAAGAGCACCAAGGACAGAGTTCTGAGCCCTTATGGCGGTAAAAAATCAGAGATGGGCCACAACCAGCAAAGGAGACTAAATAATGATAAGTGAAGTTTGAAGAAAACCAAGACAGTGTGGTGTCCTGAAAGCTAAGGGAAGGAAGTGCATTAAGGGGGAGGGACTGATCCATTTAAATGTGGCTGACAAGGAAGATTATGCCTGATAAATGAGCCATATATTAGAAATGTGGAGGTTATTGGGGACTTAACTGGAGCAGGTTTCTTTTAAGTGGTGGAGGCAAGAAACTGATTGGAGTGGCTCTAATTTTAAAATTGGAGACAGGGAGTAGAGACAACTCTTTAATGATGTTTGCTGTGAATGGGAACAAAGAAATGTGTCGTAGTTAGCAGATAAAGCCTTAGCTCCCTTCATAAAAAGGGATCTCAGCATTATTGAAAAAAATTAAAAAGACTCAATTAAAATTTTTTGAGTATTGAAATAGTACATGTAAGGTGTCTATCACAGACTACGCACTCAATAAATGGTAGTTATTATTTTATAATGTGAACACCAGAATCAAAAGCATATTCTTATATATTTTAAAAATAATGGGAATATACCCTAAGAATCCTGAAATACCAATCCAAGAGAACCTGTGCACCCAATGTTCATAGCACCACAATTACAATAGCGAAGTGCTGGAAGCAACCTAAGTGTCCATCAGCAAATGCGTGGATAAAAAAACTATGGTATATTTACACAATGGAAAACTATACCATAGAAAGAAAGAGGGAGCTCCTACCCTTTGTGACAGCATGGATGGAACTGGAAAGCATTACACTCAGTGAAATAAGCGAGGCGGTGAAACACAAATACCATATGATCTCACCTTTAACAGGAAGCCAATCAACAAAACAAACAAACAAGCAAAATATAACCAAAGACACTGAAATTGAGAACAAACTGACAATAACCAGAGGGGAGGTGGGAGAGGATAATGGGGGTAGGGGGGAAGGATTTTCAGGAACATTTATGAAGGACACATGGACAAAACCAAAGCGGGGTAGGATCAAGAGTGGGAAGTGGGGATGGCTGGGGCAGGGGGAGTGGTGGGGGAAAATGGATACAACTGTACGTGAACAGCAATAAAAAAAGTTAAAAAAAGAATAATATTCCCTTGTTTATGGTAATACCAATGTATGTAGAATGATCATGTAAATATATGAGGTTTGGCATGTAAAAAAAATACAGGTTTTAATGTCTCAGACCAACAGATGAGTCATTGTGTGGGGGAACAAAAGCATCTCAGAATAAGTTTTGCTGTAGTGCACATCAAAACACATTTCACAAGATGACCTCCAAAGAACACATCTGCTGAGTTTTCATTGCATATGTGTTCCCTAGGATATAATAAGTTTATGTAACTACCAGAAGCCTAGGAAAAAAACCTTCTTTTGAAAACACAATCTTCTCTCTAAATGGGACAAATATCTCCATTAGTGAGAATGCCTCTTGATGTGACAAGGCCATAAAGTCACCCTCTTTTTTCCTGCATATGCCTTATATTTTTCTCTTTCATCCCCAATTGCCAAGTTAAATGCCACAGAAGTAAACTGACATCTGAAAATTTTCTCCTATTCAAGTCAAAGCTCCTTCTAAAATCTTTTTAAGATGGTGAACAAACAATATTACATAAGCTACAAGTTAAAGACTGAGCAGCCCTAAAAGGAGTTTAGTTGTGAAATAAAATAAAACTTAAAGTGACATTAGCCTGACCAGTATGTATTGACGAGTGCTATATGATAATTAGACATAAATGGTGAACAGTTAATATGAGTTATGCAAATTAGTTATTCTTTTACATAACCAAGCCTGACTGTTTCTTTCTTCTTTGTTAATTTTCTAGGCGGTGACATTTCTATTAATGATGATGTTTTCCAAAACACCAGATTGTATTGTGTTTGTTTATTTGTTAATTCCTTCATATATCAAAGAAAAGGTCTTCTTTCGTTCTTTCTTCTACATTTCCTTCATTTTCTTTATTGTTATTTGTTTTTTAGTATATTTTATTGATTATGCAATTACAGTTGTTCCAATTTTCCCCCCTTTGCCTCCCTCCGCCCAGTCCCTCCAGTCCCTCCAGCAATTCCCCCTTAGTTCATGTCCATGGGTTGTGCATGTAAGTTCTTTGGCTTCTCCATTTCCTATACTGTTCTTAACCTACCCCTGTCTATCTTGTACCTACAAATTATGCTTCTTAATCCCTACACCTTTTCCCCCACTCTCTCCCTTCCCCTCCCAGCTGATAACCCTCCAAATGATCTCCATATCTATGATTCTGTTTCTGTTTCTGCTTGTTTGCTTTGTTTGTTTTTGTTTTTTAGATTTGGTTGTTGATAGTTGTGAGGTTCTTGTCATTTTACTGTTCATAGTTTTGATCTTTTTCTTGCATAAATCCCTTTAACATTTCATGTAATAATGGCTTGGTGATGATGAATTCCTTTATTTTTACCTTGTCTGGGAAGCACTTTTTCTGCCCTTTAATTGTAGATGATACCTTTGCTGGATAGAGTACTCTAGGTAGTAGGTCCTTGGTTTTCATCACTTTGAATACTTCTTTCAAGTCCTTTCTTGCCTGCAAAGTTTCTTTTGTTTATTTTAAGTATATTTTATAGATTATGCTATTACAGTGGTCCCAATTTTTTCTCCCCTTTATTTGCCCTACACCCTGCACCGCCCCCCAACCTCCAGCATCCTCTCCCCTAGTTCATGTCCATGGGTTGTACATATAAGTTCTTTGGTTTCTCTGTTCCCTATACCCTTCTTAATCTCTCCCTGTCTATTTTATGCCTACCAATTATGCTTCTTATTCCCTATACCTTTACCCTCCATTCTTCCCCTCCTCCTCCCCACTGAAAACCCTCCATGTAATCTCTATTTCTCTGGTTCTGTTTCTGTTCTTGTTTGTTTAATTTTTGTTTTTTTTTTAGGTTCAATTGCTGATACTTATGAGTTTGTTGTCATTTTACTGTTCATAGTTTTGATTTTCTTCTTTTTCTTAGGTGAGTCCCTTGAACATTTCATATAATAAGGGCTTGGTAATGATGAACTCCTTTAACTTAGTCTTATCTGAGAAGCACTTTATCTGCCCTTCCATTCTAAATGATAGCTTTGCTGGGTAGAGTAATCTTGGATGTAAGTCCTTGCCTTTCATGACTTTGAATACTTCTTTCCAGCCCCCTTTTACCTTCAAGGTTTCTTTTGAGAAAGCAGCTGATACTCTCATGGGAACTCCTTTGTAGGTAACTGTCTCCTTTTCTCTGGCTGCTTTTAAGGTTCTCTCCTTATCTTTAATTTTGGGTGATGTCATTATGATGTGTCTTGGTGTGTTCCTCCTTGGGTCCAACTTCTTTGGGACTCTCTGAGCTTCCTGGACTTCCTGGAAGTCTATTTCCTTTGCCATATTGGGGAAGTCTCCTTTATTATTTGTTCAAATAAGTTTTCAATTTCTTGCTCTTCTTCTTCTCCTTCTGTCACCCATTTGATTTGGATGTTGGAACATTTAAAGCTGTCCCAGAGGTTCCTAAGCCTCTTCTCATTTCTTTGAATTCTTGTTTCTTCCTTCTGTTCTGATTGAATGTTTATTTCTTCCTTCTGCTACAAATCGTTGACTTGAATCCTGGTTTCTTTCCTTTCACTGTTGGTTCCCTGTATATTTTTCTTTATTTCACTTCACATAGCCCTCACTTTTTCCTCTATTTTTCGACCATACTCAATCATTTCTGTAAGGATCCTGATTACCAGTGTTTTGAACTATGCATCTGATAGGTTGGCTATCTCTTCATCACTTAGCTCTATTTCTGGAGCTTTGATCTGTTCTTTTGTTTGAGCCATATTTTTTTGTCTCAGTGGGCCTGTTATGTAGTAAGGGGCGGAACCTTAAGTATTCACCAGGGCAGGGCAACCCATGTCATTGTGTTGTGGCGCTGTATGTGTGGGAGTGGTCTGACAGGGAACAGTGCCACGTGCTCAGCTCTTGTTCACTTTCAGTCACTTCCCCTGCTACCCACAAGCAAATTGGGCCCTTCTGATGCTGATCACTGGGTGGGTGGGCTTGTGTATGTTTTAGGGCCCTGTTGGTCTCTCCAACGAACTCTCCTTTGAGGCTGGGAGTTTCTCCTGCTGCTGCAACCCCCACAGGTTTTTACAGCCAGAGGTTTTGAGGCTTTCTTTTCCCCCACTGGAACCCTGGGTTGTGTACTCTGTCTCGCTTCCGAGTTGTTCCTCCCTGTTTATCTGCATGAAAATGTGGGACCACCTGGTCTACCAGCCACTTTCTTGCCCTGCATTGTCTCCACCCTGGCTGCCCATCTCTTTCTGTCCTACCAGTCTGGATGATGTTTCTTCTTTAACTCCTTGGTTGTCAGGCTTCCATACATTTTGATTTTCTGGAGGTTCTCATTGTTTTTTGTTTTTAAATTTGTTGTTGTCCTTCTTTTGGACGTGTGAGGAGGCAAAGTGTATCTACTTATGCGTCCATCATGGCTAGAAGTCTCCCTTCCAATTTTTTTAAAAGATTTTATTTATTTATTTTAGAGAGAAGAGAGGGAGGGAGAGACAGAGAGGGAGAGAAACAGCAATGTATGGTTGCCTCTCACATGGCCCCCACCAGAGACCCAGCCTGCAACCCAGGCATGTGCCTTGATGGGGAATTGAACCGGGACCCTCTGGTTCCCAGCCCACACTCAATCCTCCCTTCCAATTTTTATCTACCACATGTTAATATGGGACCATCCATTCTGCTGCCACTGCTGCAGCCACCTCTCCACGCCACACTACCTCTCTGCCCCATCTCCATGACTCCACCCCTCCTGCCCATCTGGATGAATGTGGCTTCTTTAAATCCTTGGTTGTAAGACTTCCATACAGCTCAGTTTTCTGATGGTTCTGGGTGTTATTTGTTTGTGAGAACTGGTTGTAATTCTTTTCTATGGCTGTATGAGGAGGTGAAGCATGTCTACTATGCCTCCATCTTGACCAGAAGTCTTGTCTTCCTTTCTAAGACACATCCTTTCATCACCTTTTCAGGGACCTATTTCCATTAATGCCCTTTCTGCCATTACCCAAATCTGTCTCTCTCTACTCATAATCCCCAAACCTCTGGCATACTAACATTCTTCCCCAGAACCTGTCTCCTCCTCCAGGCACTACTCTATTCTTGTTTCTTTCAACACCTAACTCTTTATGTCCCCTAGTTTCTTATTTTGCAGTCATTCTTCTTCCCTCTGCAACCTAGCTCTTTCCTTTACTGTACCACTGAAATTGCTATGGTACAAATCACCAAGTACCTATTAATTGACCAATCTGATAATCTCCTTTCATACCTATCCTCTTCAACCTCATGTAGCATTCCAAACTATTAACAATGCCTCTATGGTGAGCCACCCCCCTACCCTCAGCATGCTTGACACAGTTCTGTCCTGGCTCTTGATGGCTTTTCCTAGCACTCTCTTCTTGCTTTGTGTATTCTCCCTGAAAGAGATACTTCACTTCTCTGGCTTTTGTTACTAATATTATGCTCATAACTTTCAGATCTCTAGCTCTACCCCAAACCTCTCTACTGAAATTCAGCCCTATATTTCCAACTTTTATTATACATCTGCACCTAAATGACTCAAACATGTCTTCACATCCAAACTCATTACATTCAACCTCTCTGCCTCAGCCTATTCCATTGCCTAAACTACAAATCTGTAAGTCATTTTCAATTCTCTCTGATATTGATCCACCTACATTCAATTTGTTTCCCAGTTCTGAAATGCCTCTGGAATCCTTACTCTTCTCTTCTCCCCCAGGTACCATGAACTTGATTCAGGGTCTCTGTATATTTTACATGAATTCTCTCCTCCCTCTTCTGGCCCCCACCAACTCTATTTATTTCAACCAGTAGAGCTGAACAATATAGCATTCCCTGAATGTCCAATAATCATTTATATTAAGGAACAGAGTCTAAATTACTTACATTTTTAAATGTATTTCTGATATTGGAGGAAATGCCATCTGTGTTCAACCTACAGTATATGCAAGCTCTGAGCCAATTATGCTACATAACTGAATATTCAGTGCAAGGATACTCTGGTGATGTTGGGATGTAGTGTACTTTGCTGCATTAACAAGGGCCAGATGAGCCCCTTTGGGTCCCTGGCTCACCAGCCCATGACCCCCTTCCTCTATTCCTCTCTGGAAGTATTATGCAAATGATAAAAGATAGACTAATGACTGGGTTTCATTCAGGGGACTCCTGCCTTATTCTGTGCAATGGAGAGCTTTAAAAGAAAAATGTCCATTCTCTCACACAGAGCAAAATCGAACCCCATGGGGAGCTGGAAAAAAAGAAGGCCTAATTCCTGTCAGCATCCTTTCCCAGTGGCCTTCGCTCAGCCCATTTGGAGAGAATGGATCTGATTGCAGTTCACTCAGGTCATTGTTAAGGAGTATTCAGATTTTAAAAAGTATATTTTTAAAATGTCTATGTCTCACTGTTACATTTTTCTTTCAGACAAAAAGTCCTAGCATAGTATAGTATTTCTTAGATCTTTCCCTCATTTTTTCCAGCCATAGCCCAAATATACATCTTAATCACATAATTCCTGAGCAATTATAAGGTTTCTTCATCTCCCATGTTAGTCTGCATGACTCTTCTTTACAAAGCCATTCACTTATTTATTCAGTAAGCCTGTTAGTTTGTCAGCTAGTAAGCATTAATTAACAGTTGTGCGTTGACCACTGTGCTATGCCCTGACATAGGGGAAGGGAGGGAAATATAAATTAAACCAGACTCCCACGAAAGGCCCATAATTTAGTTGGGGAGATAGACATCTCTGCCTGCAGAGACACCATTCTCTGTGTGAATGTGACATAGTTTTTTATTTCATTTGAATAAATACATAGGAGTACAACTAATAGAATGATTTTTCCTTTTTTTAAAATTTATTGGGGTGACATTGGTTAATGAAATTATACAGATTTCAAGTGCACAATTCCACAACACATCATCTGTACACTGTATTGTGTGTTCACCACCCTAAGTCAAATCTCCATTGCCATTTATCCCCCTTATACCCTCCTCCACCTCCCCCCACACCACCTGCCCCTGGAAATCACCACGTTGTTGTCCATGTACATTACTTTTTTTCTTTTTTGATTAATTCCTCCAGACCCCCCCCACCCAGCCCCCAATTCCCCCTGCCCCGACAGCTGTCAAGCAGCTATCTATGAGCCTGTCTGCTTTGCTTCTTAGTTCAGTTTGTTCATTAGATTCTACATCTGAGTGAAATCATATGGTATTGGTCTTTCTCTGACTGGCTTATTTCACTTAGCATAATGTTCTCTAGGTCCACCTATGCTGTCGTAAAGTATAAGATTTTCTTCTTCTTTACAGCCAGGTAGTATTCCATTGTGTAAATGCCCCATAGTTGTTCTTTCTACTCATCTACTGATGGGTACTTGGGCTGCTTCCAAATCTTGACTATTGTAAATAACACTGCAATGAATATAGGGGTGCATATATTCTTTCAAATTATGGTTTTGGGTTTCTTCAGATGTATCCCAGAAGTGGAATCTCTGGGTCATAAGGCAGCTCCATTTTCAATTTTTTGAGGTATCTCCATACTGTATTCCACAGTGGCTGCACCAGTCTGCATTCTCAACAGTGCACTAGGGTTCCCTTTTCTCCACATCCTCACCAGTACTTATTGTTTGTTGATTTATTGATAGCCATTCTAACAAGTGTGAGGTGATATCACTTTGTGGTTTTACTTTGCATTTCTCTGATGATTAGTGATATTGAGCATCTTGTCATGGCTATTGTCCTCTGTATACCCTCTTTAAAGACATGACTATTCAGGTCCTTTGCCTATTTTTAAATTGGATTATTTGTTTGTTTGTTTGTTTTGGTGTTGAGTTTTATATGTGGTTTATAAATTTAGGATATTGAGCCCTTATCAGAAGTTTTGGCAAATATGTTCTTCCATTTAGTGGGTTGTCTTTTCATTTTGTTGATGATTTCCTTACTGTGCAAAAACTTTTTAATTTGATATAGTCCCTTTGTTTATTTTTCTTTTGTTTTCCTTGCCTGAGGAGATATATCAGAAAAAATGTTGCTATGAGAAATGTCCAAGATGTTACTGCCCATGTTTTCTTCTAGGATTTTTATGGTTTGGAGTCTAACATTTAAGTGTTTAATCCATTTCGAGTTTATTCTTGTGCATGGTGTAAGAACATAGTCTAGTTTCATTTTTTTCCATATATTGGTCCAATTTTCCCAACACCATTTATTGAATAGATTGTGTTTACTCCATTCTATATTTTTGCCTCCTTTGTGAAATATTAATTGACTATAAAGGCGTGGGTTTATTTTTGCATTCTCTATTCTATTCCATCGGTGTATACGTATGTTTTTATGCCAATACTGTGCTGTTTTGGTTACTATAGCCTTGTAGCATAGTTTGATATCAGGTAGCATGATTCCCCTAACTTTGTTCTTCTTTCTTAAGATTGCTGTGGTATTTACAATTCTTCATATTTTGTCCCCCAACCCAATGATCACAGGCAAAGGTGCTTGCTGTTCTTCCATGCTCCCCCACTGCTCTGTTTACATCTTCACGGGGCTACCCGCTGCACTGGATTGATCATTTTCTCTTCTTTGGAAATAGTGATGTCCTGGAGAATAGGAACTAAGAGCCTTGGACGTGCAGGATTTAGTGCATCAGAGATGGCTTACACCACATTGCATGAAGTAATATGACAAGAGTAAGAGTTAATGCTAAACTTTTTTTTTCTTTTTTTAACTATATTTTATTGATTATGCTGTTACAGTTGCCCCATTTCCCCCCTTCTTTCCCCCTCCCCCTTACCCCCCTTTCCCCTCCCTTTAGTTTTGTCCATAGGTCCTACACATAAGTCCTTCTGCTCCTGTACTTCCTATACTATTCTAACCTCCCCTTGTCTGCTGTCTACCTCCCATTTATGCTACTTGTTCTGTGCCCCATTCCCACCCTCTCCCCCTACCA
>PVJI01030051.1:0-14625 GCA_004026765.1 Micronycteris hirsuta | reverse complement strand
ATAGGAAGTGCAGAAGCAGAAGGACTTCTGTGTATGACCTATGGACAAAACTAAAGGGTGAGGAAAGGGGGGGTAAGGGGGTTGGGGGTAGAAGGGGGGAAGAGTGGGACAACTGTAACAGCATAATCAATAAAATATAGTTTAAAAAAAAATGTTAGTATATAATAGGAAAAAAAGCCAGAGCCTAATACACCAAATCGTTGACAGTGATTATCTCAGAGGGGACAGAGTTTTAGAGAAAGCTTTCTATGTTGTGTACTTTGTCATGTTTGAGCTTTGGTTAATTTTGCAATACGTCTATAACTAGAAAAAAGTGATAATGTTATTTTTTTAAAAGATAGATGATGGCTGTATCATGGGCAAAAGATGTGCTCCTGAAGACCTCAATTAAAGACCAAGACAAGTCAAAGCGAATCCTGACAAAGAACAGCTAAGGCTGTGTCACTGTGTGGCAAGCGCACAGACAGTTTACAACTGATTTGGCCCATTGGCGCTGACGTTATGGATTCTTCAAAGGAGACTTTACTAACTGAGGTATTCCATATCACATTGTTTCAAATTTACATAATTTGAATATGCATTATAATCCCACTGGTGCCAGGGCCGAAAACCAGAGACAAGGAACGGTGGTGGAGGAAAATGGAGATGATTCAGCTCGGCCCTCCTGTCCCTTCACTGCCTGCGGAGAAAACAGAGGTGCCCAGTGGCCAAGCTGAAGTCCTGCCACTTCAACAAGGTCTTCCTACGGACTCTTGAACAGCTGCTTTACCTTGAGATCTTCAACCAGTGGGGAAGGGGTCCATCTCTCCGCTGAGGCCTGGTGACGCTGCAGCTGTGGCTCCGCGGGGTACACGTGCCGGTCCATAAACTGCTCCAGCCGCCGATAGAGTTCCCTGACCCGTGGAGAAAGGCCCTCCGGAGAGATGACCAGAGCTCCCTGTGAGGAATGGGCAGAGGAAGATTCCGGAAGGGAGCTATAACTCCTCGTTCCTGGCGTGCCCAGCAGGGACCGTGGACCAGCCCACATGTGGTAGGACCCTGCTGACGGCTTTGTGGCTGGCATCTTGTTGAAAACCCGGAACCCTTCTTTGACTGCAAAGTCCCATGCCAGGTCAGATAGAAGTTCAGTCAGCTTTCCACTGTGTTCAGCGGCTGCCGAGCTTGCTTGCCCTAAGCAAAGAAAAACAGTGATTACTCCCAAATAGCCCTTAGTGATAATATTAACACATGAGGATACTGTTATTCTACTAGCAGCTACCACCCTTTGCTGAGCACTTGCCAGGGATGAGACGTGGTGTTAAGTGCTTCACCTGTGTTATTATAGTTTATTGGGTTCCTGGAGCAACGCGACGGTTTTACGTCCTTGAAACAAGGATTTGAGTCCCAGGGAGGAGGCGTGCCCCAGCCTTCGCTGGTGGCCTAGCAGCCAGAAGTCGATCTCAGTTGGCCTGTTTCCTGCTCTTTATCTGTTCTTTTCCTAAAGAAACTAAATCAGTAACACCCCAAATCACCTCTATGGGCACCCGGGGGCCACGGGAAGCCGCGTGCCACCCTGGGCTGCCCGTGCTGTGACACTGTAATAGCAGAGTCACAAGTGGTTCCTGGGTGCTGTTTTCTGAGATCGACACTGTCACCCGCGTCACCGAACTCGCTCTAGCATGCTCTCACCGCCTCTTTTGCTTTCTTTAACAGGCTCATCGAGATTTTAGAAGGATTAAAAACATTTTTTTTAAATTAAGGTATAGTGGACATATACCCTTTTTATAAAGTGTGTAAGTCTGCGAGTTTAGCCAGGCGACCACCACCACTATCAAGATACAGTATACTCCTATTGTCCCCAAACTTCCACGGTGCCCCTTTGTACCCAACCCTCGACCCCAGCCCCTGGTAACAGTATCTCTGTTCCTCTAGCTGTGTTTTCCGGAGTGTCACACATATATCACAGGGGCCACAGTCTTTTCAGTGAGGCCTCCTTCACTCGGTGTACGGCAGCTGAGCCCCTCAGGATGGTTGTGCGTGTACCGTAGGCTCTTCTCCGGATGGCTCTCCTGGGTTACTTTTAGCACTTCCACGCTCGAAAGAGACTCTACCTCATTCTCTTTGGACCTTCCTGGAGGCCTATTTTTCTTCTGGCTCCTTCCATGGCCAACCTCTCAAAAGAGCCATTCTCATGCAGCTTTGGTATTAAAAATATACTATTCCTTAAACTAGGAACCAAATCCATTTGCTACATGGCATAGAATGCAAACCACTAGATCTCAACAAGTCTTTATTCAGCTCCTTCTAGGTGCTGGGTATGGATCTGAGCCCGAGGGGACCAGTCGGGAAGAAGACAGCCGCCTTCCCTGAGTCAGACATGCAGGGAGGGCCTATGAGCACACGTGGGCTACGTTTTCCCCTCATTATGCAGACTGAATGCACCACTGTAAAAGGAAAGACACCTCCTTTACACTCATTGTTATTCGTAATGGTTTTCTTTTTCTAACAAAGAGTACAGTGTTTTATTAATTTTTTCTCCTTGATTGGATCTTGATTTCAGAGTGCTGCTTTCTTTGCCTTTTGGAAAGTCAATTGTGAGAGCTTGGGTTCATTTAAAGCTATAATTTCTGGTATATTTTTCTCAGTGTAGTTCCAGCAGAAGAGACCACATCACTGGCCTATTCCTAATAGCCACAAGCACCTTCTCCTTTCTAGAATTTCATTTGCCACGTATGAGGAATCTAGTCTTCGGCACCCACTTATTACTAAAGGACAGGGACCCTTGGGACACGCTGGTGCAGACTGTACATCAGTCCCCAGGCTCTGGTCACTACTGTCTTCCTCCCAATCTAAGGAGCTGAAGCCTCCTGTGAATGCCACCATAAAGAGAATGCCTTTGGGACAAACGCTCCTTCTCTCAGCCCCACTTTCCAAGGCAACACCAAACATCTCAGCTGCTCAAACCGAACAATGATTTTAGAGAAGGCAAATGCACAGAAATAATACTGGTGTTTGTATCGTTGGGGTTTTTGTTTCCTCCCACTGAATGTTTTTACAGTAGCCCCCCCGCCCCATTCACAGGAGATATGTTCAGGGTAGTACCAAACTCTGTATGTATTGTGTTTTTTCTTATATGTACCTTTTCACTTACAGAAAGTACTTTATAGTTTCTCTCTGGCATGTCTGAATTGCCAGTATCACTACTCTTGTGCTTTGGGGACATTACGAAGTAAACTAAGGGTGACTTGAACACAAGCACTGTGATACCACAATAGCCAATCTAATGACTGAGACGGCCACTAAGTGACTAACAGATGTGAGCGTGCACAGCGTGGAGATGCCGGGCAAAGGGATGACTCATGACTCGGGCGGGACAGAGCACATCTTCGGCAAGAGAGTCCATCATGCTGCTCAGAGTGGTGCACAATTTAAAACTTACGGATTGTTTCTGGAATTTTCCATTTCATGTTTTCAGACTGCAGCTGACTGCAGGTAACTGAAACTGTGGATGAGGGGATACTTCTGTATACTACCCTTTCAAAAACAGATGTTGCTGTTTTTGTGTGGGAAAACTCAGCCACTTACTCTGGCTGGCTGACTTCCCAGTGAGGAATGCACAGTGAGATGCACAGTGAGGCTTGGAGGAGCAGGCGCCTGAAAGACAGTGCTTCTGTTTCTTCTGTGGTGGCAAACACAGGGTGTTTTACCTCCAAGCCCAGAGAAGCATGAAGCCAACCAGTGGCTTATAGGATCTTGGAAACTGTCAAAATGGCTTCCTGATGGGCAAATTGAGGACAATCCAGTGAGGTTTATAGGTGTAGAGACTCCAGAACAAATAACGCAAAATCGATTCAGCTATCCCCAGGCACTACAGCAGAACCCTGTGAGAACTCAGCAGCCCCCAAGAAAATGTTTACTGGCAATCAGGCCTGTTTCTCACCTGATGGTGAGCTTTCATTGCAAAGCCACGATGAAAACTGGGAACTGGTGGCTTAGAGCTAATGCTATCCAAAGGAAGGGAAAATATCATTTCCAAGAATTCCTGCTTATCAAGACCCCTACTATCACATCAGGGAGCGCTAAATAAAAAACCCCTAGATGCTGATTTGTCTCTGGACATGGTTTTGCTCACGACTTTGTATTGCCAATACCACTGGGCACAGTACCTGGCTTAGCAGAGGCTCACGTGCTTGTGAATGAATGAATGGTCAATTCCCCTAACGTACCTGCTTTCCTCAGAAGAATATGGCAACTTGGCCAAGGGCAACAGGCTGCCAGAGAACTTGGGGTGTTGATGGCCATGAAGCTAAGACATCCCTGTGGTATTCACAAACTCACTGCTGGGTTTCTGTCTACTTGACTTTTATTTTAATTTTCATTTTGGAAAACTTCGAAGATATACAAAAGTAGAAAGACATAATAAACCAGCAGATATCTATCACTCATCTTCAATAGTCATCAAAGCAAGGCCGATTTGTTTCCTTCTCTGCCGTCCCCACCCTCTCTGCCCTGGGCTTTTCTGAAGTAAATCTCCAGCATCACTCTTCACTCATGGATTTAAATGTACTTGATGTGCTTTGGTCCATTTCAGCTATCGTCCTTATGCTACAAATTTCCCATTGTGAGCGAGTGGAGCCTGTTCAAGCTGGCTCTTGAGTCCTCTAGATGTGACCCCAGCAGTCTTCAACAACTTCCTTGCTTTCTGGTATAAGATGTTCCAGGTTCATCTTGTAGATCCTGCCCTAGACCTAAATCAGCCAGTTCTCCAAAGTATCCTGGCTCCTTTTGGTGGAAATGGAATTTAGAGATTTTTTTTTTTTAATTTTATTTATTTATTTTTAGAGAGAGGGGAAGGGAGTGAGACAGAGAGGGAGAGAAACATCAATGTGTGGTTGTCTCTCATGTGCCCCCCACCGGGGGCCTGGCATGCAACCCAGGCATGTGCCCCGACCGGGAATCAAATGGGCAACCCCTTGGTTCGCAGTCTGGCGCTCGATCCACTGAGCCACACCAGCCAGGGCGAATTTAGAGATTTTAATGTGAGTAACTGGTTGTGCTGAATACTACTGGGTTAATCACTTTCTAGATTCTATCTACTTTCTATTTGCCTCCCTTCTATACAATAAGCCAACTTTAATCTGCCTTTCTATATTCTTAGATAATTTAGGATATAGATTATTTTATTTGCTACCCTAAAATATTTAGAATTAAAACTAGTTAACATTATGCCATCCCCTCACGCATATGAAAACACTATACAGGTGATACACGTATATACTTACTCAACCAACCATCAGTTCTAAGTACCGGTAACAACACTCAACTTTTCTTTTCAAAAGTTCAAACTTACAAGGTATAATCCAGAGCTCCTAGCTAGTTCAATAAGAGTATTTTTCCAAGTATGTAAAAGCACCATCAAAGGAAACATAATGATCCTTTTCTCCCTCAGCAATCCTCTTACTGGGCAATTTGGTAAAGTCTACAAAAATTTTAAATGCACATACTTTTAGAAAACCCAGAAATTTTAATTCTGGGAATTTATCTTTCAGATATATTCACTCATGTGTGAGAAAGGATGTTCACCAACCACTTATTTGTGATTGCAAAAATCTGCAAACAATCCAGATACACATCAATGGCAAAGTGGGTAAATAAATTACACCATACCCACATGATGGAATGTGCTAGAGAAATCAAAAAGAATGATGGAGATCTGTACCTACTCATATGAAAGGTCTCTGAAATGTTAAGTGAAGAAAAAAAAAAAGCAAGGAATTTGCCTTATGAGTTGTCTCATATACACACATCGTATCCTACACACACAAACACACACATTTCATAGGAATTCTTAAGCATAAATAATTTTAAAATCACGGTACTGAAGTAGGATGATCACATTTTTATAAAACCTGGAGAGAGAAGATAGACATACAGAGGACACTGGGTGGCCCAAGAAACCTTAACAGTAGTGTTTGTCTTTGAGGAAGGGTGCTGAGAAGAAAGGGAAATAATTTTACGTCCTTCTACGTGATTGAATTCTTACAGTGTATGTTTTTACTGTAAAAATTTGTGTACATTATCTTAATAATTTTAAAGTTTAAGTATTTTAAAGAATATAACCATATGATATATACTCAATGACAAGTGGTTGAATTAATGGAATCAAAGACTCTGGCCGAACCCATCCCTCCGAAGCCTCTGGGCGTTTCCAGCGGGCGAAGCAGATTCAGGCCTCCCGTTACCTGTGAGTGAGCGCTTGTAGACTCCCTGTACGATCGCAGCCACTCGGAAAAAGGAGAAAGCCATGTAGAAGTTCCAGTTCTCGACGGGAGGAATCCCCATGTGAAGGCAGTACATCCGGAAATACTCCTCTGCAGTAGGGATGCCCAGCTGAGTCAAATCGCGGCCACCCAAACCTGTGGGGACAGAGTAATCCTGGGCAGTCAGTGACACTACACTCCTCTGTGGCCACCAATATTTAAATTCTGAAAATCTCTTCCTCCATTGGAAGTTAGCTTCACAGCTAGTTCAAAGGATTAGCTCATTATTTCAAAGGGCTCTTCCTTCCTCAGATGGCTGGAATCCAGATGTGAAGCTATTATTCCCAAACTGGCTCTTTCATACTAAATTGGCAATAAAGGAAGGAATGAGGGGCCTTCAATTCCATTTGGACAACAGTTCAGCGTGGACGCGTGTTATTTTTGATCAATCATGTGATAACACTAAAGAGGAAAATCCCACCAAATCATGAAAAAGAAAATTACAACGAATAAAAACTTTTACAGATTTGCTTCATTTGTAACATATTCATAATTTAGAAGCATGTAATATATTCTATTGCTAGGAATGTACCTTACGAGTATACCGTTGTGTGTGTGTGTGTGTGTGTATGTACATATATTACTACAAAGATGTTCTCTGCCTTTTTTGTGAGGGCAGGGGTAAGATATAAAAAACGGAAACAAATTAAATCTTCAAATAGGAATCAAACCAAATGTCTTGATTAAGCTTATTCTATACAATAAAATCCTGGGCTGTCAACACTGACATGAAGACATGTCCAAATATATAATTAAGTGGAAAAATGCAGGTCATGAAATGATATAATCACATTTTCATTTAAACAAATGTGTGTATATACACAGAAAAAAGATGACAAGGTTGGCAGTGGTTATCTCTGGGATTATCGATGATTTTAACTTTTTGTTACCTGTTGGTTCTTAAAATCTTTAAATAAACCTGAGCTTTTAATTTAAGAAATTAAATAGAAGCTAGTTGCGTAAAAGCACAAGAGGTGTCTGTATGCCTATCCTTGTGGCTCCAAATGCCCCCCCACCCAGTTCCCCCCACTGCGACGGGAATGAATCCCAAATGCTCTTCTACCAGAACCACCAGCCCAGGCACAGCGGCTTCCACTGAGCCTGCCTGAATGCTGTGGGAATGGAGCTGGCTCAGTCCTGCCCTCTCCCCACCAGCAGTTCCTACCTGGCAGTATGGGAAACTCCGGTGGCAGGTAGTGAGCCACGCAGCTGTAGGCCACATCCGCGAGGGGGTCACCCAAAGTAGAATGTTCCCAGTCAAAGACAGCAAGCACCTCGGTCTTTTCTGGATGGAACAGCAGGTTGTCCAGCCTGAAGAGGCCACAGAAGGAACAGAGAGACAGCCCTAAGAAAACTGATCACCGAGTATGCTCTGTGTTGGGCACCTTCCATTTGCTCCTCCAGATGCACCCTGCCCCTCTGGCCCCTCTGTGTCCCTGGAGCCTGAGCTGCAGGGGCTGTGGCCATATCCACCAGCTCCCTTGCCCTCTGGCTCAGATGGTCTCAGCCAATGGGAACCCCAGCAGGAGATGGGAAGGGTCTATGCATCGGCCAGCTCCCTCTCAGACAGCTGAGGGCCGGCTGTATTCCTCTCCCGAGGGTCAGAGCTTTGGTCAGATAGCCCCTCCCTACATGCTGACCTCTCTGGGTCCTGGTAATTCCTCTTTCCCTGTGATGGTTTTAAAATAGGTCTGTAAATTCTTTTGACACTCCTTCCACAAAAGGAAGAGTCTAATTCTTCACACCTCTGGAAGTAACTCAATTCTAACAAATACTTTTTCTGTCCAGAAAAAGTGCAGCCATTGTTAATATAATAGGAACAGCTTGCACAACATCCATGTAACCTGGCAGCCAACGAGTGTGGACTGGAAAGTGCATGCGTGAACAATAACAACTTCACTCTACTACTCAGTAGGGGTGGTAGACACCCTTGAGTGAGCATGTATGCTGTGTGACCATCCCGTTCAAAATGACTGAGCAAGTAGAGCAAAAAACTGCATCAAATTCTACTTTAAGCTTGGACATTCCTCCACAGAAACTGTTCGCGTGATTCAGAAGGCTGCAGCTATGGGCAACTAGTGATTGGCAGCTTCATCACAACAATGCACCCACTCATACATCATGTCTCGTGCAGAGTTTTTTGGTGAAACATCAAATCAGCCAGGTCACTCAGCACCCCTACAGCCCAGATGTGGCATCCGGTGACTTCTGGCTTTTCCCAAAACTAAAATTACTTTTGAAAAGGAAGAGATTTCAGACCATTGGTGAGATTCAGGAAAATCTGACAGGGAAGCTGATGGCCATTGGGAGAACTGTGTGAGGTCCCAAGGTGCCTCCTTTGAAGGGGACTGAGGCATCATTGTTCTATGTACCATGTCTCTTCTATGTTGTATCTTCTTCAATAAATGTCTCTATTATTCATAGTACATGGCTGGATACCTTCTGGACAGACCTCATATACTCCAGATGGAAGTGATGCTGAGTGACACCTGAGACTCAATCATCAGCTCCTGCCAGGCCCTTTCTCTCAGAACATATACCTTTGCAGCCCTGAGCCTCCAGGTAAGAAGTCCAGCCCGCAAGCTGCCGTATTGGACAGCCCACGTGGGAAACCTCAAGGAGACAGAGAGTGGGGCCCGAGGAGTCTAGCTGTTCACATCTCCTCTGCCCCAGTGCCAGGCATGTGAGTGAACCTTCAGGTGGTCCCAGCCTCCAGCCTGAGAGCTACCCAGTTGAAATAAGCTCTCCTGTCCCCAGATTGCAAATTTGTGAGCAAAAAACCTGCTGTCATTATTGTTTACAGCCACACAGTTTTGGAGGAGTTGGTTATGTGGCAGTAACTGGAGTACACCCTTGCACCTTCAGACCTAGGTGTGGTAATAACCCCCACAGTTGCACAGGACACCCCCCAACCTAAAGAACTGTCTGTAGAGCCAAGGGTGAGAAACCTTGCCTTAAAAGGCCTGTATAGGGAGACCCTCTGTAACGGGAATAATTCACAACTCTAAACTGGGCCAAGACCAGCTGCTTAATTTCCTCTTTAAGATGCCCTTCCCATCATTTTTCACATTTTCACAGTCCCCCCTCCTCGCATCTACCTGAAGTCCCCATGCACCACCGTGGTCTTCTGTTGCCTAGGAAGATGAAGCGGCAGCCACTCGATGAGCCGCTCCATCGCTGGGATGGTGCTGGTTTCTGAGGCTCGATACTGCTTGATCCAGGTTCGCACCTGGCGTGGGATATGGTCCCCTGAGGGAAGAGGGTTAGAGCATGGTGTGCCATTCCAACACTGTCCAAAGGTTTCAAAATTCAACCAGGGCCCTGAAACCCCTTGCAATGCTCTGTAGAATCATCCTCTGATTGGGCATTTCCCATGGGCTGCTCCTGCTGCCCGGGGGGAAGCCGCTGCCTGTTTTGTCTTGGCTGGATCAGTGTGGTCTGGGCCTTGTTCCCAGCCATGTGGCCTCCAAGCCCAATTCCTGTCCCTCTCTGAGGTCCTATGAGCTCCCTAACAGCCTTTAGGAAATCCCTTTTTGGCCAAACAGTGGTTGGCTAAAAGCGTGGACACTGTGGCCAGACTGCATGGATTTGATCCCAGCTCTGCCGTTCTCGCTCTGTGCCTCGGTTTACCCTTACCAGTGAAATGGTCCTCCTACGTTGCTGGGAGGACAGTACATGGAGAGCCCCTGACACTGTCCCCAGCACACAGTAAATACTACACCAGGATTTGCTATTTTTATTCAGTGGTTTGCTAGGAAACGCAAGAGCTACAACAGTTGAGGAACTTGCAAGTTCCATCTGAGACTGAAAGGGATTCTGGAGTTAACTTGGCTCCCAGTCAAGGTCTTCAGTTAATTTAACTCCTCTGAGTCTCCGTCCCTTGCTTCTTCTGTGTAGTGTAGTGATACTAAATTCTGTAGGACTGTCATGAAGGCTACACAAAATCCCTACATGAAGTGCCCACAAGTGCAGAGCTGGCACACAGGGATGCTCAGTGAATGGTGGACATGACTACTGTCACCATTTTTGCCAACTGCCAATTACTGATTATCACCATTATTATAACCGATAATAAACAACGTGTCAGGTCTCTATCTCTAAGCCAATTGCTCACCCCTCATCTGAGAGAAGAATGGTCCCCAGAGGCTAAAGGGTTTGAAGATGGGGACAGAGCGATCACGCTCCTTCTGTGGAGTCCACTGCATGCTCAGAGTATCCGGACACCTGCCCGGCAGAGGATCCAGCTGAGCCAGAAGAGGCGAAGGTCCAAATCCACAGGCGTTTAACCCGAAACAAACCAGCCCTTTAGAACTAACTAAGTTTGCAGAGTTACAGGAAATAGAAGACAACAGTACATGAAACCATAAGGAAATAATCAAGACAACTCTATGAGAAGGAGCGTGGGAGAGGCTGTGCTGGATTCCTTAATTGGACCCTGATTTGGGAAAAACCTTCACTTATAAGATATGAGGATGATACTGAGGAAATATGAATATGCACTGGGTTTTAGATATTCTGGGAAAATGGTGCATTTTCTCGGATGTGATAATGGTACTGAGGCACATCCCTATTTTTAGGAAATGCATACTGAAATATTTAGAAATGAAGTGTCAGGGTCTCTACAACTTTGTTAATCATAAATATATACACACACACATTTAAACAGGCTGATTAACAATATGGCAGAAGTTAACCATTGTTAAAATTAGTAGTGGGTACATACAGGGTGGGGCAAAAGTGGGTTTACAGTTGTTCGTATGGAAAATAACACAATAATTAATACATAATAACACAAGAATAAACTCTATGTTTTGCATTCTCTAACTGTAAACCTCCTTTTGCCCCTCCCTGTATAGCTGTTCATTGTACTATTTGACGTTTCTGTAAGTTTGAAAAGTATCATTTTTGGTTTTTTTGTTTGTTTTTTTTAAAGATTTTATTTATTTATTTTTAGAGAGAGGGGAAGGGAGGGAGAAAGAGAGGGAGAGAAACAGCAATGTGTGGTTGCCTCTCACATGGCCCTCACTGGGGACCTGGCCTGCAACCCAGGCATGTACCCTGACTGGGAATCAAACCGGGACCCTCTAGTTCCCAGCCCGCGCTCAATTCATTGAGCTACACGAGCCAGGGCCATTTTTGTTTTTTTTAAGATTTTATTTATTCATTTTTATGAGAGAGGGAAGAGAAGGAGAGTGAGAGGGAGAGAATTATCAATGTGTGGTTGCCTCTCAAGTACGCCGTACTAGGGACCTGGCCCACAAACTAGGCATGTGCCCTGACTGGGAATCGAACTGGCGACCCTTTGGTTTGCAGCCCACGCTCAATCCACTGAGCTATGACAGTCAGGGCTGAAAAGTATTGTCTTAAGTCAAATACAAAACTGCAGGAACTGAGCCACTGTGGAAGCAGCCTCTCCAGGACCCACCCCCAGTCCATACACGCCAACCCAGCGCTGCACACATTCCCTTCTCCTGGGAAGCGGGTGCCCCTGTCCCTATGTCTCTGGCTCTGCTGGTCCCCAGCAGGCCTCCTGCCCAGGCATCCAGATGCCCTTCCCCCCAAATCAGTCTGCCCCTCCAGGCCGAGAAAAGGGAATGATGGGCTTCCTGCAGGTCCTCAGTGGAAAAGAGCTTTGTAATAACTAGACTGTGCCGAAAGGATCTTTGTCAAAAGTTCCTTTGGATTAAAAATCATGATTGTGTACTTTTTTTTTACAAATTTATTGACAGGCTCAAAAGTAAAGTGACAAAAGGAATGCAGTGAAGTCTTTCTCCTGTCCCTCGCAATTCTTTTTCCCCAAAGGTAAAACCTACATGACCAGTTTCTTAAGTGTCATTTTAGAGAGATTCTTCACTTCTAGGAACAAACATTTAAATTTATTTAAACACACCCTCTTTTCTACAAATTGGCTACATATTCACGTATATGTAGCCAATGCCCTGCCCAGCAGCTGGGTTCTCGACATCATCTGAGAAACTGCAAGAGCCTCGGAAAGGAAGAGCTGGTGCCCGAGGCTGGGCCAGCGGATCTGCTCTAGGACGACACTGCTTTGTGCTCTCAGGCTCACACAGCCAGGGGCCCTGACGGCGGGCCCTGCGCACAGGAAATCAATCAGATCACTGCTTCGCCTCTTCGTGCTAATAGGTCAGTGTCAAGAGCACCCAAAAAGGCGTCTTTAAAAATAAAAGGCAAAGGCTTCACTCAGCACTCAGGAGAGCCTTCCATACGTTGTTCTCTCCTCGGTGGGCTGTCACAGGCCCGTTACTTCATCTACCTGAGGCTGTATCTTCATTCCAAGCACTGGGACAGCTGCCACCAAATTTGCTTTTCATGTCAGCCCTCTAAAGGACACAGGGCAGGGCTGTATTTTTATTTTTTTATTATTTTTTTTTTTTACCAAAACTTTACTATTGAGAAAACTGTGACAAAGTGATGTGACTTGTCTAAGGTCACCCAACAAATTAGCATCTAACTTCTGGTCCAATGCTCTTTCCATTTGAAACAATGGATCATTACAGGTGACATCTATTATCTTGGCCTGGGCCCTTTCCCTGGTAACTAGGGCTGCCAGATAAAATATAGGATGCCCACTTATCTTTGAACTTCAGATGAGCTATGAATACATTTTTAGTGTATTTCCCAACGAGGCCACCAAGATGGAGGGGAACCCCCACTGAATGTGCATCTCTGGTCCACAGGCTCGAATATGGGGGGCCATATGGATGTGGCTGAACTTGGAAGGAGTGAGGCAGTGAGGACCCCCCCCCAATTTGGTGTGAATTTGGCAGACCTCCTCTGTTGTAACAAAGTAACTCAGACTGTTAGTTCTGGGGACTCAGATCACATGCATGTGCAGTGGTGGAACTTGAGTAACTTGGCAGAAATACATTAGGAAATTGATGCACTTTGGACACATATTGCAACCTCTGATATGGTCCTACAGAAAACCATGCATGCTTTGGTTAAAAGCAGAGAAAAAAGAAAATATAGCTCAGCCGACAGATTCTATGGACTATGGTCAGGAATCCATACTGGTCAAGAGTCAGATACTCTTGGGCTGTGAGGGTAGAAAGTGAGACTGGCTCACGGTGACATTTCTGCGTCCAAAAGCACAGAGACAATTGTGGTAGTGGTCACAGAACTGTGCGTCTGTCAAGATTCTAGGAGGCTATGGTTCAACACACCTGACTTAAAAAACCTGACAACAGCAAATGCTGCCGAGGATGAGGAGCAACTGGAACACTCAGACATTAAAAAAAAGCAGAAACTACACAAACAAAACACCTTGGCATAATGGCTTTTTAAAAATCTATCCCTGTTGAAAGAACGCTTAAGGGAAAGGATGAAAAACAGAGAGGAAAGTATCTTAAATGACCTTGGCCAGTATGAGAAAGAAGACATTTAAATCATCTAGTGAGATAAAAGATGCAGGGAAGAGAGATTCTGACTCCATGAAGGGATTTACCCTAGGACAAAATGTCTCAGTAAGTGACATCTACATTAACATGAAACGGGATTTCCAAGTAGAAAGCGAATAAGCCCACCTCACATTTAGCAGTCGCTTGGTGCATTAACACCCTGACGCCACGCAAATCCCGAAAGCAGAGGCAACAGCAAAGAAACGCTCAGCGCGAAAGACACACGGCCTTGTGCTCACCGTGTTTCCCATAGTCTCCTAGGCCCGCAGCCTTTAAGTCCACACTGTGGATTTTGCACAAGACTCTGTTCATGGCCGTGTATATGGCCCGCCTCCGGCTGGGCTCCAAGCCTGGCAGAGTGGGGTCTTTGTAGACGAGGCCTGGGCAGTACTCCATCAGGTAGAAGGGCGTGCCGATGATCCTGGGAGGGACAGACACAGACAAGGTGTTTCTGGGGCCCCACAGTGTGGCAGGCTGTTGGTCACGGCACCGCTCTTTCGGCCCAGTGTGAGCGCTGTGGGTGCTGGGGGAGGATTCGGACCCAGTGTGCTGGACGTTTCCCTTTTCCTTTGCACATGAGCACGAGGGGTTAGAAGCACTCCCACCCAAACCAATTTACACACACACAGTCCTGTCCATACTCTTGGCCAACATGCCCTTCTTCTCTTTCCTTTGGTCCAAGGGTAGAAGCCACTGGAAGAGGTTCAAGGTTGAGGACGTAGGAAAGCTACCCCCTGAGAGAGGCGGCTGTGGAGTCATACAGAACTCCTACCCCTTCCCAGCAGTGTGAGCATGACAGACTCACTAAGCCTCTCTGAGCTTTGTTTTTGTTTCTAATCTGTAACAGGTCACAGGGTAGTTGTAAGAATTAAGAGAGAAAATGTGTACGAAGTGCCTGGCACTTCCCA
>PVJI01030050.1:0-14619 GCA_004026765.1 Micronycteris hirsuta | reverse complement strand
CCCAGAGGTCTGGGACATTTAGGGGTATGAGCTGAGAATCTTAAACCCTCAAATTTCTTTGAACCCTCTGGGCTGGGAGAAGCAGCCTCTGCCCCTTTGCCAAAGGTGAAACGCTTCCTCTCACACGGAGACCTGAAAAGAACTCAGTGGAGCAAGTGCCTCCTGACTCAATCTAACCTCCGCCCAGCCCACAGACCTACACCTGGGACGAGGCTGTAGCAGTGCCTGAGCAAGGAACTGCGGTTCTTGCCCCAGGAGGAAATCATTGTCCTCAGAGAATTACAAGACCCAGCTCACACGTACCAGCAGGAATCTTGGGGGTGTTGGGCCATGGCAGTGGAGAAATACAGGCTGGACAGGGGGAAATTCATTGGCATGGCAGCACTGTCCCATGACGTGGGACTTAATTCCCGACAAAGACACCTGGTAAGTCCCTAAGAGAGACTGAGCACCCTACCATGGGACATCAGCTGATTCTGTGACCCAGAGCTGCCTCTGTGAACTGGGTCATAGAGACACATTGTCATAAGGCTGCAAGGATGCACCATCAATCCACCAAACTATGAAAACTAGACATTTGTGATCAAGCTCAAGAAGGCCCAGGGGTGACAAACGAGTTACACAAAGAGTTGGCCTATTCTCCCGCGTCATCTACTTTGTTGCACAGTCATCCCTCCTTCAACTGACATACATGTAGTGTCCCGTGGGCGTTTCCCATAATGGAGGAGAAGAATCCCAAGTCCAGCTCACAGACAGATCAGCTCATTATGTTGGCACTAGCTGAAAATGGTCTGCCACCATACTGTAGCCCCACTTGGCAGAGGCCGTGAAGGACAACGATGAAAGGGAACCATCCCACTGAGCAGAGCTTCAAGCAGTGCTCTTGATGGCCCACTCTGTATGAGGAAGAAAGGACCTGAGATAAGGATGGACCTATGCATAGTGGCAAATAGTTTGTCTTGTTGATTTAAGTCTAGAAGGAGCAAAATTGAAAGAGCACTTGGAGAAGAGGCATAAAATGTACTTGTGGGAGTGGGCACAGGACTTGAGGATCCTTGGGCCTACTATTAGTGCCTATCAGAGAGTAACTGCTGCAGAGGAAGCACTGAGCAATCAGACAGAGGATGTCTTTTCTGGTGGGTATCAGCCTGCTCTGTCCTTGGCCGCCCCAGTGCTTGTGTAACTGATCCATGAACAGGGTGGCCACGGTTGCAGGGATAGTGGTGCCACATGGCCCAATAACACCAGTTCTCTCTCCAAGGCTGATCTGGCTACTGCTGCTTCTGAGTACCTAACCTGCCAGTAGCAAAATCTGATACCTAGGCACTGATATGCACCTTCCTTTAAGGAGACCAGCGACCAGCTGGTACATGGAAGGAGTTGCGATTTGCCCTGACTAAAACTGATACTTACTCGAGATATGGGGTTTGCCTTTCCTGCCTGCCCCACAATGAAGGGCTTGGAGAATGTCTGCTTTACCAGTATGGGAATCCACACATCAGACCAAGGGACCGCTTTACAGCAAAGGAGGCATGACAATGAGCACATGGCTATGGGATCCATTGGTTCTACGATAAACCTCATCACCTACAAGCAGCCAGCCTGAAGGAATGATAGAATCTGTACCCCAGCCCCTCAAGGACACATATATTGAACCAGCAGCCACAATGTGGTGTTGAGTCTTTATTTCAGTAGCTAATCTGTGGGTCTGGGAACCAGGAGCAGAAGTAGGACTGGACTCTCTTGTCGTCCCTCCCAGTGATCCATTTATGGAAATCATGCTTCCTATCCCCAATATTCTCCCAAATTTTCAGAGTTTTATATATACATTATTAGCCATTGAAAAATAGGTGAATAGTTAAATAAACTATAGGACTTCATAGTATATTCAAATGATAAAATAGTATGCAGCTGTTAAAAAGAAGGCAGCACTGACTGGTGTGGGTTAGTTGGTTGGGCGTTGTCCCACAAAGCAACAGGTCACCTGGTTTGACTCCTGGTCAGGGCACATGCCTGGGTTGCGGGTTCAGTCCCCAGTCGGGGCACATGCAAGAGGCAACCGATAGGTGTTTCTCTCAATCTCTTTCTCTCTCTCTCCACTCCCCCCCCTTTCCCTTGTCTCTAAAAATAAATAAACAGAATCTTTAAAAACCCGCATATCTATGTGTGCTCACTTGGAAAGATGTCCAAAATATAAGGTTAAATGTAAAAAGAAAATTACACAATAATATATTCAACATGATAGCATTTGCAGCTATTTTTAAGAAGGAAATATATGTCCTTGTACAAAACAGAAATCTGCTAGAGTAATATACGAGAGACTTGCGGAAGGATGAGAATGGAGAGTGAAGGCCAAGGTAGGTTTCCTTTTTCACTTTACATTTTTCTGTACTTTCAGTTTTTTTCTTACGTAAGCATATATTACTTTCTCATACAAATATCTTTTAAATGATTTGCATAGGTCTTTTTGCTATATTGTCAAAGCAAGATAGATATTTTAAAGTTAGTTTCAGAGAGCTAGTTAATATATCAGCTGTGGGGAAGGAAAAGCTATTTTCATTATTTAAAAGCTATTTAATTATTACCACCATCTCCAGCCTAGAGGGAAATATGGGGTTGCTAAGGAATCATCCTTTAACACTTTCTTTTTGGGAAAGGAAAGGTGCCTTGATCCCACGTTTCCTCCAAATGCCAAGAGCCCCCATGGTAGGTACCCTGGCCAATGTTTTGTTTCGGGGGTGACTAGAGAAGGAAAGGCGGTGGACATATGGAGTGGAGGAGTACTGATAAAGCTGCAGTCGTGGGTGGGAAGGTAGAGGAGGGCCTGAAATTTTTTTATTTTAGCTCTGCTGTAGACGGAACAGAATGTGCCATGGTGGTCCTCTGGCCAGAGACGTGGGCTGCGATCTCTTCTGGATTCCCCTCTAGACCCAGCACAGGCTAAGAACGTGCCCAGTGGACGCTCGATCTGGTTTACTGTGACGAGCAGAGTGTATGAGAAGCACCAGGAAAGAGGCAATAGTACAAATGTGAATGAAATGAAAATTCACAAGGACACAGCCAAACATGAACGCGGCAATGTACTGATCGTTATAAAACAGATTGTTTGGCTTTTTACGTGTGGTTGATACAATCAGTTGATTTAGAAACTCACCTTTCGTTGTTCTAACACAAAAAGGGATGGAGTTCAAAAATTTTCAACCAGGCAATTTTATCCAACAGTATTTTTACTACAGTGCTTTTAAAGTTAATAAGTAATAAAGAAGATTAATAATTAGCAAGAAAATATGCCCATCGAGAGCAAATCTGTAGCCTAAAACATTAATCCTGCCAAATAAAAAGGTGAATGAAAACATTAAAAAAATTTAAAGCGAAAGACACAAGCCTGGCCCATTTGAAAACTTTTCCATTCCATGTAAAAAGTATTACCTTCTGCCCTTGCTGGGTAGCTCAGTTGGATAGAGCGTCACCCTAATACACCAAGGTTGTGGGTTTGATCCCCAGTCAGGGCACATGCAAGAAGCAACCAGTGAGCCCTTGGCTGGTGTAGCTCAGTGGACTGAGCGCGGGCTGGGAACCAAAGGGTCCCAGTTCGATTTCCAGTCAGGGCACATGCCTGGGTTGTGGGCCACGTCCTCAGTGAGAGCCATGTGAGAGGCAACCATACATTGCTGTTTCTCTCCCTCTCTTTCTCCCTCCCTTTCCCTCTCTCTAAAAATAAATAAAATCTTAAAAAAGAAGCAACCAGTGAGTGCAAAAATAAGTAGAACAACAGACTGATCTCTTTCTCTCTCAAATCAATTTTTAAAGATGTACTACCTTCCAGTGTGGTTTATAATAACTATACACAGTGGGGCAAAAGTAGGTTTACAGTTAAGAGTATGAAAAACATAGTTTATTCTTATATTAGTTATTATTATGTTATTTTCCCTACAAATAACTGTAAACTTACTTTTGCCTAACCCTGTATGTAATATAGGTTATCTACCTATGAATTTTATTTGTTGGAAATAAAAATAATTTAAGCGGTAAAAAAAACCAATAGCAAAATTTATTTTTATCACTGTATACTATATAATCCCTTATTCTGCCTCCTCCTGCTCTATGGCATTTTATTTTCTAGTGCGTACAGTGCGTGGCAGGACACATGGAGGAGCATTTAGGGCGGACAGTGGTGTGTGCTTAATCTCCTGACAAACTGGGTGTCTTTGAAGGTAATGAACCAGCTTGTTGGTTTCTGCTTCTTTTGTTCTTGAAATATTTGTGTGACAGCTTCATTACTTAGGAGTTCACTACACAGCAGGAATACAATCTTTCTAGATAAATACATTAGGAGTTAAGGCAAAAAACTTCTAATAAAAAAACAAAACAGTCTGTTACTATTTGCAGTTAGTCTGTTATCTTGTGAAAACAAAATTAAACAGGTCTCCACTTGTTGAACAAATAAGGAGGGATCACGATAAGAGGACTGTTTGGTTTCTGTCACTGTGGGCAAGGGAATGGCCTGCTTTGCCTTCTATGCCATTGACAACCAGTGCCCGTCGACTGACAGCACCTCTCTGTGTACTGGTCACAGACAGCGAGGGGCCAGGTCCGCCGTTCCCTAATGCCAACACCTGCAGGTCACGAAAGCTGTCCAATCCAAAGGCCCCAAACTAAGCCTGCAGGCCAACCACCATCTGCAGATGTGCTTGGCTTGGTTTGAATGGTGTTCAGAATTTTTTTTAAACATTACTCGTCAATGTTTTAAAGTTAGATTTCATTTTCACTAAAAGGAACTGGGCTCCTTGGAGAACTGGCAGACCGCATAGCTGGGCCAGGACGTGCTGAGACATCTGGTTGTGCACGTAGCAGAGAGGCACTCGAGGGATGAGGGCCTCTGTCAGACAAAGGACCTGGGCCAAGGGGCCCCCAGTGGCTGAATGTGTACAATCTGAGAATCAAAAAGAATAATGACAGTGATGGTTTCTAACATGTTGAAAAAAATCCATGAGTTCACAGTGATGCTAGAAAATATATGTATGAGTTATGTGTGGCGGGGGAGGGATGTGTGACAGAAAGCTATTTTCGTCTTTTTTACCTCAAATTTATAATTAATGAATATAGTAGAAAGAATTGTTAAAAATCACCATTTTACAATACCTCTTATTATAATTGATTGAGGCGAGGATCCTCGGGTAAAAGTTACTGGGAACAAGGTAGTCACACAGTTTCAAATTATAACCCCACAGATTACTTCTTAATTATAAAGGGGAAGGCATTTCTTTACAACTGAGAAATGTGGCAGACTCATCTTAACCACAAGATTAAGACCGACAGCCCTAATTATGGGACAACCTGATGTCATGTACTTCCTGAGGAGAACCAGTGTGATGGGCATACCCTCACCCATGCAGTGTGCCTGCTGAAAACATTTATCCTACATCACGTCATGTGAGAAGAGCCACACAACTATGTTGAGGCACATTCTGCAAAACTATGGGCCCAGATGCTATAAAATGCCATATCATGGAAGACCAAGAAAGGAATTAAAAAGTTGGGGAACTGTTTTAGATTAAAGGGATACTAAAGAGACATGACAGCTACATGCAATGCGTGGTCATTGATTAGATCCTGGATTTTGAAATACATATTGTACATAAAATTATACATGCAGTTATACAACTATTATCAGGACAATATGAGAAATCTGAGCACAGATTATGTATCAGATCACAATATTGCATGAGTGATGAATTTCTTGAGTGTAAAAGTCACACTATGGTTACATAAAAGAATATCTTTTTCCAGGAGATTCAACTGCATACTTAGGAAAAGAATTCAGCCAGAAAAGTGTGTGTGTGTGTGTGTGTGTGTGTGTGTGTGTGTAAGAGAGTAACAGGGACAGGAAGAAAATAAAGACTTCTAACAACTGATTAATGAGTCTAGATAAGCATATGTAGGTATTCATTGTATTATTCTTTCTACTTCTATATATTTTTGAAAATGCTTTCAAAACAAAAACTTGTGGGGGATATTTTACATAAAACCAGGATATTTTACATAAAATTCAGTCTTTCAAGAAGGACTGGAAATCTAGCCCCTGGCTTGCAGTCTGTGGAGCTGGGCAGTGGCCCCCCACTTTACCAGAGGCATGGAGTCCCCAGTTTGCCCTGGTCTCCAGCTCTCCGTCTTATCTTCCATTCAGTCTCTTTCACTCATTCATGCGATCAGTGTGCTTTGTCATCTCATAAGCCATGACGGAGAATGCTGAACATAGCTAAAACAATTTACAGAAATGCTATGAATGCATTTCAACCAGCCACCCAAACAATTTGAAGAAACGGGACATAGAAATTAGCATCAATTAACAACAGCAGGATTAAAGTCTTAAAGAAGTCACAGAATTTTACATTGAGACTTTTATTGAGTTGGGAAACATTATTCAATTACTATTGGGGAAGAAGGAGCCTTTAAAAATTATGAAAGCTCTAATTAGATTCTAGCGCTAGGGAGCATTTATATGGTGCTCTGTTAGCATTTAATGGAATGGGGTCTGGGTATAAGAGCACATGGAATGAAAGCACTTTGGATAACCAGGAACCTTGACAGTCACACTTCCCACTGCACATTACCCTCAGCAGGCAGTAATCTGGCCAGCAGTATTTCTGGTCTGATGTTTTAAAGCAGTGACCCTCTTAGGGGAGACTGTGTGAGCTGTTGCACCTCCAGCACCTCCTTTTGGCATTAGCGCCCATGTTTAAATCCCACCTTTCTGCCTTCCCACCTGTGTGTTTCTCTCTCCTGTGCTACTCCGCTTTTTTAATTGAATTTATTGGGGTGACATTGGTTAATAAAATTATATAGGTTTCAGGAGTACAATTCTATAATACATCATCTGTATATTGGATTGCATGTTCACCACCCCAAGTTATTTATCCCCCCTTTACTCTCTTCTACCTCCCCCTTCCCTCTGGTAATCGCCATACTGTTGTCTGTGTCTATGAGTTCTGTTTTGTTTTTTTCTTAATCCCTTCACATTTTTCACCCAGCCCTTAACACCCCTCCCCTCTGACAGCTGTCAGTTTGTTCTCTGCATCTAAGTTCTATTTTGTTTATTAGTTGATTTTGTTCATTAGATTCCACATATAAGTGACATCACATGGTTCTTGTTTTTCTATGACTGGCTTATTTCACTTAGCAAAATACTCTCCACGTCCATCCATGTGGTCCCAAAAGGTAAGAGTTTCTTCTTTTTTATGGCCGAGTAATATTCCATTGTATAAATGTACCACAACTTTTTTATCCACTCATCTACTGATGGACACCTGAGCTCCTTCCAAATCTTGGCGATTGTAAATAATGCTGCAATGAACATAGGGATTCATATATTCTTTCGAATTAATGTTTTGGGTTTCTTCAGATAAATTCCCAGAAGCGGAATCACTGGGTCATGAGGCAGTTCCATTTTTAATTTTTTGAGGTAACTCCATAATGCTTTCTGCGGTGGCTGTGCAGTCTACTTACTGCTCTTTTTGACCCTCTAAGTTTCCTGCCTTGGAGCCTTAAGGTGGCTTGATTGCTAGTAGGTGTTTGGCCCAAGAACACTTTGCTCCCCTCAGCAGAAAAGTCAGCGAAGCAATGCCAAACAGAGACATAAATCACGGCGATAAGGTGGGCCAGGTTCCAGGAGGCACTGAAGCTTACCCAAGGTGACCCAACAGCTTTGAGCCAGATCAGAAACTGCAACTCCTAACTATGGCTCCACTCCCTGTGCAGTCACATGGCCCACAGTCTCCCTGGAAGGTTACTGAAAGTGAGGGACAGTAGGAAAAAGGGGGTGCTCTGAACGTTTGGTGGTTATTACTATTCATGACCACAAAGTACACACTCAACATTCTCACCTTCCCATAACCTAGAGACCATTTTTTCATATCTGTCCCCCAAAGAAGTCTTTTTACATGTATTTTCCTAATCTCCTCCCTTTGAATTTTTTATACCACAAATATACCATATATCTGTGTATACACTTTAGGGGTGATGTGTGTGCCATATGCCACAGAGTCAGCTCTGAGTCCTGGTGACCCCTGGATGAGTCGTGTCCACGATGCTCTGCTCTGGACAGCCCTGTTCAGCTGGAGACTCATGCCTATGGCTTCTTTTATGGAGTCAATCAATCTCATATCTGGTCTTCTCCTTTTCCTGTTTCCTTCTGTTTTTCCCAGAATTACTGACCTTCCCATAGAAGCCTGCTTTCTCAGGATGTGCCCGAAGCAGAGCAGCTTGTTTTGTCATTTTTCCTCCCGCAATGTTTTAGCATGGATTGCTCTAGGTCCCACTTGTTATTAATCTTTCTGGAGGGTGTCTGTAGAGCTTTCCTCTAACCCTATACTTTAAATGAATCTATCTTTTTCCATCCGCCTGCTTCCCTGTTCAGCGTTCACACTGTACATAGTAATTGGGAATACGAGGTTGTTGGTGATCTTAGCCTTGATCTCTAATGATACATCTTTGCTCTTGGTGACCCTTCTTAATTCTTCTATTGCTGCCTTCTGAGCCTCAGCCTTCTCTTGATTTCTTGGCTGCAGTCTCCATTTGAATTGTGACTGAACCGAGGTAAGCAAAATCTCTAAAATCTCTAACAGTTTCAATGTCTTCATTGTACATTTCTTCTGTAGCCATAATTTTTGTCTCCTGATATTCAAATGCAGTCCTGCTCTGGCACTTTCTTCTTTGACTTTCATCAGAAATCGTTTCAAATCGTGGCTACTTTCTGCCAATAAGATGGTGTCATCCACGTGTCTTAAGTGATACTGGTCTCATGAAGAATGCATGTGCTTTATTGTAATGTTTATGGTAAAGTTTTTAATGGACATTTTCCCCCATGGTTATTCTTATCTTTGTTGGTGGTAAACTCTAACTTTTTGCCTTCTAAAATAAGCTACATGGTTGTGGAATGAGAGTTGGAAAGAACAACTATTCCAGTAAGAATCTTCACCCAGGCACCCATGGAAGCTGTGAGTGCCACAGCCAAGGCCCTAATGCAGCAAGGGCAGGATGAACCCAAGGACCAGTCATGGGAGACTTCAGAGGGTGGTGTGTGGTATAACGCCATGGTTCTGATGTGTGGGAGCAGCAGAACATGGACTTGGCAAATCATTAACCATCCCAAATCCATTTGTAAAATGGGATAACAATACTTACCCTCTAAGGCTGTATAAGTATAAATTGTCCATCCTAGGTGAGAACAGGGCACTTTGCTCAAGTCTACTGGGTGACCAAATGATAGTATGTGATTCCTTCTTCTTGTTGTTTCTCATTTTTCTTCTCTTCTGGGGGGTGGGCTGCCACAGACAATGTCCCAGCTCCTGCTTCCAGCCCTTGATTGATGTTGGTCTGATCTTTTCTATAGGCCCGGTCTCATCTCCCACACTGCGGACGGTCTGCCCAGACACCTGAGTGGCACTGTCCTGTCCTTCTCCTCGACTGCTCTGGGAGTGTCTACTCTTTCTACCGCTGCTGACTGGAATTCTTTGCCTCCTCGTCCAGTGGTCCTACCATCTTCATCCATAGAGAAGGCTCAGCATCATAGCGGCTTGGAACCTCAGTAATACAATTGTTCTGGGTTGGTTGGTTGGTTGGTTTTGAAGTCACAGCTCTTTTCTTGTTAGACACATAGTTATTCCCCCAAGGAGCTGGGTTGGGTTCAAGTACAGTCACCTGTTTATGAAGAAATGGTGGCCACTTTCCATTACATAGGGCCGGTGATGACTTCACCCTATCATGCCACACTTCTTGATTTAAGGTGATTTTTCTTTAAGGGACTTTGTCTCCCTCTGAAATCTGGTTCTGTCATGGCTGCCCCACCTGCCATCCAAAATATCATTATATGTTTGAATCCCAGTCATGAAAAGGGGCTGAATTCTTTCCTGTAGGGTTTATGGGTTGTATGCAAATAACAGATGTTGTACATGCTGGTGGAAGAAGTTCTACACCCATAGTTTGAAGCCAGCTGTTGTTCCTATTACATAAAAATTAAGGATAGTGTCCGTATAGAACCTAGAAACATTACAAATGAAATAAGAGGGAGCCTAATCTCCTAGCTGGTCCATGGATTGGTATTTTATTTTGCTATCATAGCTATGTTTTTTGGTCATGGTCCAGGTTAGGAATCCAATGTCATGGCCACAGAAATTCTCTTTCTCCAACACCATCGTTTTCTCTTTACTGGATTAATACCATCAGCATACAAATATACTTATTTCTCCCATATTAAAAACAACAGCAACAAAAACTCTCTTGACCTACATCCTTCCAAATGCCTTCTGCCCTATTTCTCAGCTTCCTTTTATGATAAAATTCCTCAAGAGTTGTCTGTATTACTGTCTCCACTTTACACTTCTCATTCTTTCTTGAACCCTCTTTGATGAAGCTTTCATTCCTACCACTCCCCGCAAACCGCTCTTGCAAGATTTCAAATGACCCTCACATTTTTAAAGCCAGTGCCTAATTCTAAGTTTATATTAGTGATGACCTTAGACACCACTGACGATTCCCTCATTCCAGGGTTCAGTCTTCAGTACTGGCGTTTCCATTCCCTAGAGTGACCCAGTCTCATGGCTTTAAATACCAATGCTATGCCGATGTCTCCCAACTTACTGTCTGAAACCTGGACTTTCCCCTTAATGCCAGACTTGTGTATTTGATTGCCTACTTTACAGTCTCCTTGGATTCACGACCCAAATTTCACACATTCACAATAGAACTCTTGATTTCCTTTCCCCCCAATTTGTACTTTGGCCTCCCTATTTCTTTGTTTTTCCAGTTGCTCAGGTCCAGCTGGAGTCATTCTTGGTTCCTCATCCAACCACCAGACTCCTGAGTGCTTTTCTCTCAGAACAAATCTAGAATCTGACAACCTCCTCCACTGTCACTCTGACCCCATCATCTCACTCCGGGATTACTCCAACATTTAGTCTTCTAAATGACCTTCCTGATGGTGGAGCTGGAGCAACCAGCAGCTGGAGCAACCCTTCTGGGATATAAGACAGGCCAAGGCATCCCTCTACTCCAAAAGTTCTGATGGCGCCCATCTCATTCACAGCTAAATCCACAGTCCCTACCGTGGCCCACAAGGCCCTGATGTCCGACCCCCTGACCCCTCTAACTTCATCTCCTATAACCCTCCACCTTACTTACTCTGCTCCAGACACACTCATCTAGTTGCTCCTCCTTGCACACAGCAGATCATGTGTAGAACTCATCACTTGATCCTGCTTTAGGGCCCTGGTACCTATTCCCTCTGCCTGGAATATTTATCCCCTGGATAGCTACACAAGCCATCCCCTCACACTGCCTTCCAGCCTCTCTTCCAATGTCATTCTTCAGAAAGGCTTTTCCTCACCACCCTAAATAAAAGACAAGCCGCTCCTTTACTCTCCCCCCTTATCTTGCTTTATGTTTCACCACTTGACATATCATTATTTGTTTACTCTTAGTCCCTCCATCCCTATGAGAAAAGAGACCAAGAATAGTGCCTGCTACATGGCAAGAGTTCTGTAAAACTTGCCAAATGAAAATGTGTCACTTATATTATGCACAGGTGTTTTATCAAAGCACTAACTAAAAACACTGACTTTTTTCCTTTTTTCCCCCACAATGGAAAAGGAGTCTGACAAACAAAAACCTCGTTGACACAGACAACAGTGTGGTGGTTAAAAGATACTGAGTTTGAGAAAGGGTAGGATAGCTGCTTTGAGCTGAGGTATTGCAGTATGATTTTATTACTGTCACTAGAATGAACTTAATTTATCCCTAAAGTAGAGTATGAGTAGACTGATTTTAATTGGAGCAACTGTTTATTTTTTATAAAGCCTAATTATCTAACCTGGATAAAATATAATTCAAAATTAAAACATTAAATGTTTGACTGCAGTAGGACCTCTTGATGAAGAGTGAATTATATTTAATTTAAGAAGTAGTTTATTAGTACAAATACTAAATTTTTCTCATAAAATGTGCCACCCAATTTTTAAAGTGGTACAAAATAATGCTATTTGAAAAATGTTTCAAATGTCCAAAAAAAATGTTTTCTAAAAATATTAGCAAGACAGCTTTCTTGATAATAATTATCAACCTCAAAAGCATTTACTAGCAAGTCTCTGGCTGGTGTGGCTTAGTTGCTTGGAGCATCGTCCCGTAAACCAAAAGGTCATGGATTCGATTCCCAGTCAGGGCGCATACCTAGATTGTGGATTTGATCCCCAGTCAGGTGCATGCGGGAGGTGACTGATCAATGTTTCTCTCTCACATTGATGTTGCTCTCTGTCTTTCCCTTTCTCTCTCTAAAATCAATAAACATATCATTGGGTGAGGATTTTAAAAAAAAAGAAAGCATTTACTAATATATTCTGTATTTTGCCATAAATAATGCACACTCACATTTTTGGCCCAAATTTTTAGGGAAAAAATCTTTCACTTTAGTTTTTAAATTCAATTATTTATTTACTTATATTTAGAAACAAAACAGACTATCATATTCCAGGATGTTATTTTGCATACGGACATCATTATTGCATTCTAGAGTTACACTTTTAACACACAAGCATAAATAAAAGAATTAAAAACATTTATATAGATACAGATTTAGTACTACTCATGTATAATGCACATCCTTATTTCTCCCTCAAAAATTTGGGCAAAAAAGTGCACATTATACGTGGCAAAATACACGAATTACATTTTCATTGTAGATGTTCTGCCTTAAAAACAACACAATCGAATATTTGCGTAAGAGGAAACAAACGCTTGTAAGAGTCCAATAGCAACCAGTGGGGGATGCTTTAAATTGTTAAATAAACAGTTTTAAAAACAGACAGACACACAAGGACTTCTCTGAGTATTGATACAGGCCAAATTCTATTACAAAATCCAAGAAACCATTCGGTTCTTTTGAACTGTTAGTGTTTTGCTGTATCAGATATAGAGCCTATTAAGCAGGATATTATCTGATCTGGAGAATCTTTTTGTTCCCAGACTTAGTTTCATGAGATTTAGGCCTCACGAAACAAATGATGTCACCATTTTCACCAATGGATAGCAAAATAAGAAAAATAAGGGCAATGATACATGCACACTCACACACACAATTACACACACGCTCACACAAACCAGAGGAACCAACGTATATAAATGTTATTTGTAATTGTCAACTTCTCTCTAGGGAAGACTGCTTTTTCAAAAATTGTCTTTCCTAGTTTTAAAAAAATATTACATCCTTTCTTTTATGAAGCAATGGTGATAGTAGTTGGTTTTTTAAAATGCTGACAACCCTATCCCAATCTGTAAAAACAACAAAAAAAAATGTTTTGAAATATTACTGGTTCATGAAACCCAAAAATCCACAAATGACAACTTTCTAAAAAACATCTTGGCTAGCTTCCCTTCTTTTTAGGAGAAAGCCAAACTCCTTTGCCAAAAATTCAAAGTCTTTTACGTCTGGTCTTGACGTATCTTATCTTTCTAGCTTTCCTTACCGTAATGGGAGCAGTCAGGCGATCAGCCCCTGCCTGTCCTCACCTGCTTTGGCTGAGGTCACTAGGGTGCCTTCTGTCTTAGTCCTCCTGGCTCCAAGTTCCTGACCTTAGCGAAGGTCATTTAAGCCCCCAGCTCTGTGAGGGATGTTCAAGGAAAACCCTAGTAACTTAAACTCACTGAGTCACTGAGCTGCAGCCTTCCGCTGGGTCCAAGGATCTGTTTTTGCTTCCAGCTTGGTACTCCTCCTTCCCATGGGCACTGCAGCTCTGCCTTCAATTCCAGCTCAGATGAGACCCTCGAACTCTTCCCTACCGCTCACCAATTTCCTGTTCTCAGGGGTTACAACCTGTGTCCTAGAGTCAGGCCCCACACCCGCAAGGCTACCTGGGACCAACGTGCGGCTCTGTGCTAACAGTCATGTCCCAGGGCCAGACCGGTGCTCCCAGAAAATGCTCACACTCCCTCCTACTAGACCCTGGCTTCCTTTCCTTCCCTTCAACCTGCTAGCACATAGCAGGCATCTTGGTCAAGACGCTGGAGTTATTACTTGTGATCTCCCAATGTACTGCTTTCTACTTACGCACCTTTCCCTAGGACAGACTATCTGCCCTGACTGCTTTCTCTCTCACTTCATGCCTCCCTAAACATCTCAAAGTCTAGCTTAAATGTGCCTCCTAACAACTTGTTTTCATTATTCAACAAACATTTAGCGAGGTCTTGCCAGGCACGGGGACTCAAGGCAAACGACACAGGCCTGGCCCGTTAGGAGCCCAGTCTACCCTAAGTGAGAGCCGAGGGGGCATTCCATCCCTTCTACAAGTTAAGCACCTGAAAAACAGGGTGTACAAGTCGGTGCAAACATTGTTTTAGGCCCCATGGGACTCTAGAAGTATTTACTGAGAAAATAAATGGAAAACCATGACTTCAGTTAGCATGCCCCCCATTCATTTATTCAGCAAATATTTATTAAGTAGCCATTATATGTTAGGAATATCACAGAATTCTGAACAGTTAGGGCTGAAAGAGACAGGCTTTACAGAAATCTAGTCCCCCCACTTCACGCAGATCGGGGAGTCTGCCTCTGTGCACCTGATTTTGGAGAGC